>OY101452.1:10925219-11172719 GCA_956483635.1 Panzeria rudis | reverse complement strand
TGTGTGCGTTTTTATGATAACATTCATTCCCAGTTGGCCAAATTGTGTTCAACAATACCTGAATGACTTGTTCATTGTAAAACATACTTGTTCACCGCTATTTGATTAGCGGACAATTTACTAACTTTTCTAATGCTTCGTCGACCTTCTAAATGCTTAAACCGCTAGGACATCCATTGATTTTTGGTTTAATTAAAAAAATATATGTGCATATGTATGTATATGTAAAAGAATTGTTCGGCTTGAGGTCTATTTACAATAAATAAAAATAAGATTTATTTTTGACTTATTTATTTAATATTCTTTATTGTTTCAAATATTTCGGTCAACTTTGCTGACCATATTCAGGGAAATATTTGGCCTTATTACGATACTCGATTCGAGTAATAGATTATAGAAAAATTTTCTAAATATAGAAAAATAGAAAAATGGTCAGCAAAGTTGACCGAAATATTGGAAACAATAAAGTAAATTAAATAAATAAATCAATAAGTCAAAAATATATCTTATTATTTTTATTTATTGTAAATGGACCTCATGCCGAACAATTCTTTTACATATTAAATAAAAAAGGTCTCCAACACACACAAACTCATATATGTACAATTTCAATTTTCGACAAATATGTACTCGTACATATGTATGTATGTACGTATATCTTTCGACGCAGTTTTTCAAGTATTAAAAATTTACCGAAATTTTACAGGAATTTTTGGAAGTAAAATAAAAAAATTGTTTCTTAGTTCTTAAAGCTAAGAGTTAAAAAATATACATTCGAAAAATGTGAAGTTAATAACCAGGGCTCGGACTTTCATGCAAATGCATGGTTTTTGTGGTAATATATAAAGAGGTGTTGATTACTTATCTATGCGAAGCATCAAATTTTAAGTAGTTTGGCATGGATTTTTAATTGCATATTTTAGTGGTAATTGCATATATATGCATATTTGGGCAGTAAACGCATATTTTTGGAATCATAAAAATTTTTTAATGCATATTTCTCAATTTTTTTAAAAACTATTAGTCGATTATGGATGGCAACCGAGCCTCAGTTGGGTTGCCGGTTGCTGAAAATGATACCACTGATCCCAACTGGCAACTGAGAGCTGTTAATTTCAGTTGCTATTAGTGCCTTTCTGGCAACTACTAATTTTCAGTTGCCGACTGGCAACGCAATTAAAGCTCTGTTTTTTAGTTTTGGTACTTGTTAAAATATTTTTAATAGGTGCATTTTTGGTAAGCGCTTAAAATCAATTTTTAGTTCCATGAAAGTCCGAGCCCAGTTAATAACACAATAAACCAACGATCTTTTTTCATTCAAGTTCAAGCCTGAACTATGAATACATTTATATCACGGCGTGTGGTAGTGCGCCAGGCCAAATTCAGACCTATGCCCACAATGAGTGTATTACACAAAACCGTTCGCGCTGTTTTTACTCTAATAACTTTGCTTCAGTTAATCCTATCATAATGAAACTTAAAACGTTAAGATACTCCATATATGTAGGTAAGCACACAGGTGAATTTTGATATTTTACCATAGAAGCTTTCCGAGATATCAAGGTACAAAAAGTGCATATTTTAGTACCCCATTCACTACTGACTCATCAATATTATCAATATATCAAATATTATCAATATATCATAATAATGTGCGTTATATATTAAATGATGAAAATGTTGTTTATTTTATTAAAAATGGCACTTAGACTGCGTTTACATTGTGCGATTTTTGTCGCTGCAATTCTTACTATGTATGCAAGAGGGGTGAGAGGAATTCAAAGGGGTATGCTTGTACCAAAGACTATAAATAAGTGTATGTTTTAATGTGTGTTGATTTTTGCTCTCGATAATATCACAGCGGGAAAACTCAGAAGACCTTCGTACTTCAGGCCTGCCGTTTTTAGAAGGTCTTTTTTCAGTCCTTCTAGAACTAGCAAAAAACGGACGACCTTCACCTTAATGACACCGTGTGTAAAAAAGATATGAGAATGGAATGGAGCGAGCAGACCTTGTACACCTAAAAGAAGGAGTCTGAGGCCTTCTAGAAGGCATCCGTACTCTTTTTATATTCAGATGGGAATAAATGAACTTTGTTTATATTTTTTTTATATGGTTGTGTACGGATGCAAGTGCACACACGTACACACCTGTATGCATGATTTGCTAAGTTATGAGAGTAGTAAGTTTTCTGAGAATAACAAGCTCTCTTATTCCCGGTCCACACGTGCAATTTTTGTTGCAGCAATTCTTCATTTTTCAATGAGAAAGAGCGAGAGAGGAATAGATATGGTATATATTTCTACTTCAACACTCGCACAAATTCAGAAATCGTTGCAACAAAAATTGCTTGTATAGACGGGGAGTTAGAAATTTTTCATCAAAGTGGCAGTAGCCGTACGGCCATACACAAATTAAGCAGTGGCAGTACAATGTATGGCAGTGCAACATCTTTATACATATTTTTATAGTCTTTGCTTGTACTCTTGAGATTCGTTTTGTTCTTGTTCTCTCATTCGTAAAATAAAACTGTATAAACTGTGTGCACACATACATGTATAAATTGTAAAAATTGCAGCGACATATGTTGCACAATGTAAACACAAATGCAATTTTAAAGAAGAAATGAAAAAAAATGCAACGACAAAAATCGTACAATGTAAACGCAGACTTACTGCAAATTTAATATAATAAGTGAGGTACAGTGAAGTAAAGTATTCTGAAATTAGTGACAGAGAATTTACTTTTTTGCTTGTTATTTCCAGTACTCTAATTTGCTTCAAGCGAATTATGGTTGTAATGGCCTTCATTTGCAAATAAACAAATACGATTTTATTTACATTTATCATCAAGCCCGACTCACATTTATGAATAGAACTGAACTTACGAAAACAAAAAGACGCATATGATTTAGAAAAATTTATAAAACTACGAATTATAGAATTCAAATGTATGCATTTCCATTCGAGTTATGGAGAACTTCGAGATATGGAAGTTCGAGTAAGAGAAAATTCAAGTTATGGAAGTATATATATATATATATATATATATATATATATATATATATATATATATATATATATATATATATATATATATATATATATATATATATATATATATATATATATATATATATATATATATATATATATATATATATATATATATATATATATATATATATATATATATATATATATATATATATATATATATATATATATATATGTATTAGGGCGGGTCGATTTAAAAATCGCACAAATTACAAGGAAAATCGTATTCTAGGGATCAAAATAAGAAACTTTGCCGAAGGAACCATACCTCTACAATGTATTTTGATGTCCCGACTTTTGACACAAAGTGTCAAATTTTGACAAATCTCACTTGGACCCATTTAGAGTGCCTCAATCGAGTCAAAATGTATGACGGACCCCCACTAACTTTGGAGGGCCGACCCACCTATGGCAGTGGCACACCCCCTGGAACCACCCCTGGGGGGTTCCCAATACAAACATTTAAGAAAATTACCATTTTTGGCACTTTACAAGAAAAAATCAGCGAAATGGCTATGTTTGTTTTACTAAGTTAATAAGTTATATGAATGAATGAATTAAGGGTAAACGGGAAACACAGAAAACTGCGACCCAAGTAGATATATTGTATCCCCTGACATGTGCTAGAGCACCTCATCTAGACCCACTCTCCTGAGGAATCTCAAGATTGCTAGTGGGTCGAGTGTTGGCAGTTCCCAATCCTCCAATAGGTGTTTGCCCAATTGGCTATATCTCCTGTGGCATAACGCTTCACACTCCTTTAGAATATGCTCTGGAGTTTCATCGTGACAGAATCTGCACAGGTTGTTGCTCTCAATGCCAAGTCTTTTAAAGTGTTTTCTCAGTCTGCAATGGCCTGTGAGGAAGCCTGTGAGCATTCTTAGATTGTTTTTACTCAGAAACATGAGAGCTATGAAACGGTTTTGGTTATATGTTCCAATCATTAGCTTTGCATGCCTCAATCCAGGGAGATTGAGCCAGAGATGTTCTCTAGTCCTCTTGATCTCCATCGATATATCTTCCGGGGATTTGTCCAGTCCAAGTCCGCAAAACGGTTCTGGACCGATCATGGGTGTACTTAACCCCTCGAAGTTATATATACAAGCCTGATAACGAGATAAAAGTAAACAAATATCTTTGAAAAGTGTAATTACCAACAGAATAGAAAATGGTAATTACTTTTTAATTGTGTCGTTCTAAGAATCTTGTGTTATTTTTGGGTTAAATTGTGGTAATCCCTGATAGCTAGGTAATAATATATATATCTTTCATGTGTTTACAATATGTAGCTATATGCAGTAAAGAGCATGTCTTAAATCAGGTACGCATATGTACTATTTAGTTTTAAGGTTCGCGTTTTTAGTATTTAAGTCCAATTTTTTATAATAAAAATTCAGTATTTTAGAACTACTCAAAGCGTAAGCTATGTACATAGTTTATTATTTAAACAATCATCATATTACAGTGAATCCACCATCCTGTACACCGCAAGATGAAGCCACAACAACTATCGAAATCCCAATGAGTCATATACCCAAGCATGATGTTACTGCTTTTGGTGTGTCTACTGATTTGAGTGATCTTAATTTTTCAACCCATCTGGATATCTTGAGATATTATTTTTTCTTGAGCGAACGTGCTAAAACAGACCAAAAAAAGTTTTATTACAAATCATTCACTATTGAAGTACAAAATAAGTTGATTGGAATTGGTAAAAACTTGGTATGGAGATAATGGCGAAAAATTGTGTATATATTAAATTGTATAGATTGCTTGACAAATATCAAGACCAAATCAAGAGCAAAAAGAAAAACCCAAAATTTTCAGTTTCTAAAAACTCTGGAAACAATTTTTCACATTGGAACATGTAAATGCGATTTGAAGGCAGCTGCATATGCATGCGGCTTGGTTCCAGAACCCCTCAAAGAGTTTATGCACGATCAACATAATCAGAGAAGACTAACAGTGGCTGCATTTATGATGGAAATTAAAGAGCATGTAGCAAGGTCTATGTCACCAATGTCAACATAACAACATCCCGATGATTCAACATACGCACCGCCATCGGTTCAAGAAGATATGAATACAAGCACAAGTTCACAATATACAGAAAGATACAATTGTTTTAACTATGCCTTGATATGTGACAGATTTGGTGTGCCTGATTGAGTAGCATCAGCATTAGGAACCGCTCTTCTCAAAGATTTAAAAATGAAAGATAAGCATAGCGAACCTCTCATCATGGATAAAGCGAAAGTTCGCAGAGAAAAACAGAAATGCTTCGCAAACGGTTAGATGATACCAATTTGTTAGCGTTTTCATTCTATGGCAGAAAATATGATACTTTAACGAGACATAAAATTGATGAGAAGTATCATGCTGGGATGGTAAAAGAATCTCATATTGTTATTTTGAGAGAACCTAATTCTGAATTGATTGGTTACGTAAGACTGGAACATGAAACCGCTGAATACAAAACAACCAAATTAAATGATTTTTTCAACGATAAACACCACAACAAACACTGGCCCACACGTTGGAATTATACGACGATTCGAATCGCTGTTAAAAAGGCCTTTGCATTGGTTCGTTTGCCATCTACACTTCAACGAACTTCCATTTCGGCATTTGTTTGAAGCTTTGGATAAATTAACCATCACTGGACCAAGGTCGGCAAGCGGAAAACTGAGTCGTCAAATCGAAACTTGTGAAACTCTTCCGGTAAGTTATTGCTATTACTCATTTACTATAATCGTCAACCGTTTTTAATTATTTTATTATTATATATTTAAGGTGGTGGACGGCTTTCAGAAAATTGAGTTGAAAAATATGCCCCCTGCTCCAGAAAAATTTGAATTTTCCACCGATTCGAATTACTTATACGACATGGCTCATGCAATTTTTAGCGGCATGGTTTCGGTGGATCTGGCTAACATCAAACCAGGGAAAATTGTACATTCTCGCTGGCTTACCAAGGCCGGTAGATTATTACGATTGTATGCGACAACGGAAAATCCATCCGAAAATTTACGGATTCTAGTTGAATTTATAATTAAATGTTATGTGCCAATGTACTTCAATATCAAGTATTACAGCTCTGTCCTGTACAGTAGTGCACTATTTTTTAAGTTCATTAGTTGGTCACGGTTTCTACAACCTCATTTACGCAGTATTGTCAATAAAGTAATTAAAGATAATTCATATTATGCGCATTCGGAAAATATCTTCCTATCAATTTTGTTTGATGATAGGAAAGAAAAGTGAGACTGTGCTATAAAGATAATTCCCAAAGGAAGTTAGAGTTTATAAAAAACCAGATATAAACTTTAATTGCACAAGTTACACGGAAATGATAAATTTGAATGATATACATAACGTATTTGAACCACCATTAAGCATAAGGGACTGCTAGACAGATCAATATTTAGCTTCAATATATGTGTTTGGGTGCGTTTGTTATGAAAAGCAAAAGCATTTTGATATTCTTCAATATTTTCCCTCTGAATATGTGTAAAAATTTTATGTAAACAAACGCACACGGACACATACTTATGTATACTGAAGCTAAATATTGATTTGTCTAGCAGCCGCTTTACGTTTCACAAACATTATTGTTGTTGCCTGTTTGAAATTGGTTTGATATATAATATTTACATACACACCAAACTTACATAGTACATACATACATATGTACATAAATACAAAATAAAAATAATTTTACACACTCCTAAACAAAGAAATAGAATCATATGTATAAGTACCATAGGGGACCAATTCAACCATGGAATAGCATAAAGTCGGGGAATTAAGTTAAAAATCATCAAAACATATCGTGGTGCGCATCATATTAAAAAAGATATGGCTATTCTCTCAATTTCCTATACGCTGGTTTTTTGCTATCAACACACGTACACTGCACAGTGTAAAATTTGGGCAATATAGCCAGACAAAAGTAATTTTTGAGTATAATTTTTAGAGCATATATTAATTACATATAAAAGAGAACATTCTATTGAGAAGAAAAATGTAAAAACTTTGTCCAATTGGATAACGGAAGCACTATAACGGTACTATGAATTTCATTAGTTTAAATATACATATGTACATATCAAAAACACTTATAAAAATATCTCATTTTTTAACAAGTTTAACTTTTTATTGGAATCGTTTGTTTTTATAATTTTTTTTTTCATTTCTACTCCTACAGCGAATGCGTTTGTTTACAAAAATATGTACACATATACGGAGGGGATATATTAAAGAATATCAAAATACTTTTGATTTTCATAACAAACGCACACAAGCACATATATTGAAGCTAAAATATTGATCCGTCTAGCACCCGCATAACTTACTGGCATTTAATTAGGTTTTCCAACATTCTAGCGATTAAATATAGTATTTTGCAGAAACATATATAATAAAAAACTTTAACCAAAATAAATTGATGTTTTATTAATATTTTTTATGAAAGGTACATTTTTGCACTTCTTGCATCTTTTAAAAATGTTTGGTCTACAATAAAAGTTTCATATCGTTTCTAAAAAATATATTTTTCACTTTTTGCATCTTTTAAAAATGTTTGGTCTACAATAAAAGTTTCATATTAGAGTTGTATCGTTCTGGAAAGACCTAGTTCCATGGAACGATTCCCTAAATGGAACGGTACGGACCAATCCAAACGTTCCTTTTTTATCGTTCCTCATTCTGCAATTGCAAACCGTCTGGAGGAGTAATTAATTTGCTTTGACAGAAGTTAGGACAACACATTTGTTTCGTTCACTTATTTGTGTACACTTTTTTGTATAGAGAATGATTTATTGCACGCCTCATAAGCGAAGGGTTGAGGTCAGGCTTGTCAGATATGGCGATTTCTCGCCAAACGTGGGGATTTTTCAACTTGTTTGGCGTCTAAACTTTTCATTTGGCGACATGCCGATTTTTATGGCTATTTTTTTAACAAAATTGAAGTTAAAAATTTTTATAATTCAGGAAAATTACTTTGTTTAAAGTGTTTTCAAAAATAAATCCCACCAAAACTCGTCTGAAGAAATTAAAACAATGTAATTTTGATGCTTTTTCTTATATTAATAATAGTCATTAATTCGTTTTTGGATTTGGTTGCGAAAAATTTACAAGAAATAATTTTTGGCGATTTTATTTCTGCTTTTGGCGATTTTCTGCTAAATTTTTATACGATCATTGTATAAAAATTTATTTTAAGACATGTATTATATAAAAAAAAAATTATTATCAAATATGTATTAAGAAAAACTACATAAAATTGAGTTTGGCGACTTTTAGCGATTTCTAAAACCAAAGTGGCGAAATAGGTCAGAAAAAATCTGAGAGCCCTGGTTGAGGTGGGTACTACTCTCACTTCACGCGAAACTACTAATTTTTGTGTGTATTTTTCTTGTAGATTTGTAAAGGCCTCGTTACTCTTACGTAAATGTTGCGGATACGTAAACGGTGCGTAGTACTTGAAATGTGCCTGGTTACTATAAAAACGTTAAACGTCCCATATGTTTTTGATTTGTTAAAAAAGTAAACATACAAGAAAAAAAATTTGTGAATTTGTAGTTTTGTGACACGGGCCACAGGTATGAACTTACGAGTATGTTAAATATACCTATGTGGTAAATTAAACTGTGATACACTAAAATTATTCAGGGGTTCTGATGTACCAATTCTGTTTTGTTGGGTCCTATAGAGAACGAAAATACCTTTAGTGACTTCGTAACTTGATTTTGTAATACTAACTGTAGCGAAAAAAACCCGTTTGCTTACAGTTTCAAATTTAAACAATTATAACTTCATTGTTTGAAAACGTATTTTTAAGAAATTTCTCAAATTCAGATCACGATTCTTATCTTTCAAATAAGGCATGGGTTTTGAAAATCGATTAAATGGGGCTTAAAGCCCCATTCACAATATGAGAGTAATCACGACGGCAAAGTCCCAATATTAAATTGGGTTTTATAGCGCGACAGACAGTAACAATAACTGTCACTACTATCTACTACTACGACACCTATCACGACAGTTACTGTTATGGTGTGAACGGGCCTAAAGTTGCTTATGAGATACCAAAATACTATATATATATATATATATATATATATATATATATATATATATATATATATATATATATCTATATATATATATATATATATATATATATATATATATATATATATATATATATATATATATATATATATATATATATATATATATATATATATATATATATATATATATATATATATATATATATATATATATATATATATATATATATATATATATATATATATATATATATATATATATATATATATATATATATATATATATATATATATATATATATATATATATATATATATATATATATATATATATATATATATATATATATATATATATATATATATATATATATATATATATATATATATATATATATATATATATATATATATATATATATATATATATATATATATATATATATATATATATATATATATATATATATATATATATATATACTTGTGTGGAAAATAACACTAACATAGCTTCCCAAAACGCGTAATTACAGTACCTAACATCGGAAATAGGGCTGTCACGCTAATATTTTTCATCATAACTCGAGAACAGCTTAACCGATTTTGATAAATCAAACACAAAAGGATGGGAAATAAAAGTTTTTAAGCCCTCCATAAATAATGTTTATATTTTTAACTGTTTCGGAGTTATTCAAAAATTAGGAACGAAAAATTTAAAATATGTAGGAACAAAATCTCTTTTTTTTTAATTTTGTAAAGTCGGCTTAATATATTTTTGTTGAATTCTTTCATATTTCGCGAATCAGAAAAGGGAGCGTGCCAAGAATTTTCATTAACACTAGCTATAATAGAGTCATCATTTGTATCAAATTTTATAAAAATTTTAAAGTCGAAGGAGAACTGGTTTGTTGGTATTATTTGTTTTGGCCCATATCATGTCGATTAGCGCGGGCTAGGTATTCATTTTCGACCTATGGTTCTTTCGCGAAAATTTCTTAGAATTTTCCGAGTATTACGTTTCTGCTATACGATATTTTACATTGCAAACTTTGAATTAAAATTTATTTGCTTTGAAATTCAGTGTTGTAAAAAATAATGAAATATAGTATTATTGCGTACTATATATTTTTTCAACAGTATATAGTACGAAAACCCAAAATATAGTATAATACTATATATTATAGTACGGTTGATAACCCTACAAGTAATATACAGTATACAAAGTTCATATTCGTACACCCTCAAGTTAAAAAAAAAAAACTTTTGTAATAATATAAACAACTATTACATTATTATTTTTGCTGTACGAATTTATTTCTAGAGGCTCTATTTAACAAATCAAATAATTAAAAATTGTATTGTTAAGAAGCAAAGTTTATATTCGCACAAAAAAATAATCCAAAAAAGTTATTTTAAAAAACTAGTTTTAGTATAAAAACGTATTTTTTTGTAATTGTATCAGTTCCTAATACATGTTTTTTTAATTGAGTGTACGAATATGAATTTTGTTTTTTTTAAATCAGTAAATTCAGCTTTTTTTTAATGTTAATGAAATGTATTGTTATTTAAACGCTATGTTATATACTTATAACTTCTGTAAACAAAATCTTGCAATAGACAAGTATTTTAAGGAATTTTATTTATTACAAGGCAATATTTTTTTATGGAGGGTGTACGAATATAAAGTTTGTATACTGTACATAAAATGAGTCTATTCCTAGAAGGTTAAAATTATTTTAGTGCGCTTTAATTAAAAATATCGCCCATTTTGTTAAGTCCTAAGGAAGTACTTTTTGGGTCCACTACGGTCCAGCACCAAATTAGCTCAAGAGGAATTGCTGAAGTGTCTTGTTTTATATAATTAGTAATTTATTAGCTAATATTTGCAAATCTTTTAAATCCTGCAATGAGCCACAACACCTTAAACACGAAATTTTTTAAATATAGCTAACAACACACAAAAATACTTGACAGTTCTGTGGACTACTTACGTAGCAAAATTAAGTTACTACTTTGTTTTATACCGATCATAAAAAATTACATAATTTTCTTAAAGATTTTTTCATAAAATTGTATATATTTTTTAATTATTTCTTTTATCCATTATTTTATTTTTTTATTCATAAAATTTAGTACAGAAATTTATTGGTTTTAGCCATTTGATATTATAACGTAATATACATAAACTTTATCATATGCAGCGAAAAATGCTGTACTTGTATAGGCACGTTGGTCCAGATATGCCTTGTACGAACATTCAAAGCTCTAGTTCAATTATTTAGCGAGATATCAATTTTGTCGTCCTAGATTATCTATTTCGCCGGGAAGTACATACACAAACAAAGAATAAGATAGGGTATGCTTGCCCAGCAGCTAAAGTTACAACTGGTAACGCTTTGGGACAGTCATATTACTAGTTATAATGACACTAGTCAAAAAACGCCAGCCATATTACTAGTTGTAACAAGACTAGTAACGTTACTGGTCAAAAAGGGACACAATTTTCAGGTATACTATTTTATATAAAACCTATTTTTAGCTGTTAAAAAATAAGTAGAATGTGGCTCAGTAGGTAGAGTACTTTCCTTAAAGTACGAGGAATGTGTGTTCGTACCCCGGTTGAGCCAAAATTTTTTTAAACAAAACTCTTAATAAAAAAACTAGTAAGTGCACTAGTTTACAATAACTAGGATTCAAACTGAGATATAACTGAATACAAATAAACAAGTTGGTCTCCTATGACAACCTAATGTTAAAATCGATAGTTTGATATAGGAAAAAAGATAGATAGGCAACTAGTCTGAAGCAAAAAGCAACTAGTATTGTTCCAGCTACTTTGTCTGCAGGGTGAGCACTACTGTGTTTGTGTGCGTTGGTTAAAAAAATAGATTCACATATACGGAGGGGAAATATTGAAGAATATCAAAATGCTTTTGATTTTCATAACAAATGAACACAAACACATATAATGAAGCCTAAATGTTGATCTGTCTAGCAGCCACTTTAAACGCATGGAAATGTAATTTTGAGGATATATGTATGTATTATTAGCTATTACTTAATAGTATATGAGATTTTTAGAAACAATTTTTCGAAATGCTACAACCTCTAATTTTGTTAGGTTTGGAAAAATATGCATGAGGCAAAAAATGGTGGAGGTGGGATGGGATCAAATGGCCGCGCATTGAGGGAAAAGGTGAAAAAATCCACAAAATGACCCATAACTACCGCGGAGTCACCCCTAAAGGGTTGAAATGTGAGACCAACCCCAATTAATTTTTTGTCCCAAACATTTTTTTCTAAACATATCTGCAGTCCTAATAGGGGGCTCCAATGCAAAAGTAAAATTTTTCATAACATTTGCTTTCCCAATCATAACTTTAGCCAACCAGGACCTACCAGTCATGTTCGACGGATGGTGAAAGGCATTTACTACGTATAAATTTGTTATTCCGAATATACAGTGAACCAGAAAAGTTTAAGTACACCTAACATAAAAAAAACAAACATATAAAATACATTATGTTTTAAATAAAGATTTATTAAAGCTTGAATGTATTCTTTGTACATATATTAAGGAACGTAAAACCAGAACTTTCTTAAAATATAACCACAGGTTTATAAAAAAAGCAACAAAAATTCCGTAATATCCGTAATTCATATAAAAAAAGTTTACGTACACTAAATAAGAGATATTTCAAAAAAGGACAAAAACGAATTTTAAGTTAAATTAATATTTTGTGGGTCCTCCACCTGCATCAATTACCGCATGTAGACGTCGACGCATGCTTCTTAATAATCTTGTAGTGTCATTTTCCGATATTTTTCGCCATTCTGTTGACAGTGCATTTCTAAGCGTTTCCTTCGAAGTGATTGTGTGTTTTCGAATCCCAGATATGTTCTACTGGATTAATGTCTGGTGATTGTGGGGATGCATGGAGCTGCTTACAATTGTACAGAAGCCATTCCTTGACCAAGTATGACGTATGGTTGGGGTCATTATCTTGCTGAAAGAGGAATGTATTTTCGTCTAACCCCAATTGCGACGCACTTTGCTTAAGATTATTTTGTAGAATGCTCAGGTATAAATGTTTATCCATTTCGATAAAAACCAATTTTCCCTCACCAGCTGCTTCCATGCACCCCCACATCACGACATTACCACCACCATGTTTGACAGTTGGAATTAAATTTTTAAAATGCATCTCCTCATTAGGCTTTCTCCATATTTTATTGGCACCGTCCGGTCCAAAGATTTTATATTTTGACTCATCACTAAATAACATATTGTCCCTAAGAGAATCTGGCTTATTCAAATGTTCCTTCGCGAAATCCAGCCTCTTTTTTTGTTGACTGCTGATATTAAGGGTTTTCTACGAGGAATTCTGGCATTGTAACCAGCTCTATGGAGTACATTTCTAATGGTTTGTGGATGCACGTTTGTGTTTGAGCTTTGTCACAATTCGTCTCGTATTTTAGGAGCCGATTTTACAATATGGCGTTCTTCTCGTTTGAAAAGCTTTTTCGGACGATCGGATCGTGGTTTTTTTTCGCAACTCTCCATTATTTAAATACGATTTAATAATAGTTTGTACGCTGGAGTAGGGTTTTCCTATAATATTTCCTATTTCGTGTAAAGTTTTCTTTTCCGAATACAATTTTATGATTAATTTTCGCACTTCAATTGATATTTCCTTTCCTCTACCCATTTCGACAGCCTTTTATTAACATCTACACACAACTATGAAAACAAGTCTGCAATAAAATTCTTTAAAATGCATTGCCACAGTTTTTACTTCAAAACAGATATATGAAAACCGTTACTTTTACGAAAACAATAACTCAAATACTCTATGAGCTAGCTATGTACGTAAACCTTTTTGGCAGCGTTGTCATATCGTACGCGTTTTTACGATATGACAAAACGGAAATAGTCATACAACGTCGTCATATCGTAAGTATTTTACGATGTAACAACACTGCGATATCCATACACCGTGTACTGATATCTCAGTGTTGTCATATCGTAAAAAAACTTACGATATGACGACACTGTATGGATATATCCGTTTTGTCACATCGTAAAAACGCGTACGATATGACAACGCTGAAAACAAGTTTTATTGTGAGAACAAAGTACTCTTTAAAAACTCTTACTGCAAAGATAGATAATATTATTAAGAGAAATATGGTAATTACTAGCATTATTAAGAAATTATAAGGTGTACTTAAACTTTATTGGTTCACTATACCTTGACTTGAGCAAAAATTAATTATTAGACTTCGCGATGTTACCATTTGCATTGTAACTCTCTACATGATGTAGAGAGGTATAATGAAAATGTAGACTACATCAAAGCTTTGTTTAGTAGTACCAAAGCAATCGGAGCTCCAAATAGTTATTTAAATTTTTTTAAAGCAATTGCTCACTATGCTTCAATTGATAATACAGTTTTGCAGCGGTTGGCGAAAAGATTCTGTAGATATCTCTGTTATCTTAGTAGTAAAGCTGTTGCTTTTGCATTATTTGATCAAAATGTACCCTTTGATACCAAGCGAAAAATGTCAGATGCAGTTCGTACACTTCAAAAAGATAAAGAGGAATACCAGGATGAGCTATCGGACAGTGACATAGGCGAATACTCTGACGAAGATAGCGAGAAAGACAACTTGTATGATATCGAGGCAGAAGAAGACAATGGAAATTTTGATTACAGGGGTTGCACTGGGTATGGTAGGTTAAACTGGGTGGTCAAAGACCTCGCATAGACCGTAGTTGATCCTTAGCGATCACAGCAGATGACAAGAACCCTGTAAGTATGGCAGCCTAGTTCGCAGTGCCAGTTTCAAGTGATTTAATATAGATTTAACAAACCCCAGTAGTCTACACCTTTCCACTCTCGATACAAGATCGAGATTTCGGAAGATGTGAGCACCAATGTATTTAAACCTTGTGTGGATTAGAGCCGAACAGTGGCAGAGTAGATTTTCTATTGTCTCATTTACCCTCGGATCCTAACATTTCCTGCAGGTACCATCAAGTATTTGTCCTATTTTGACGGCATACCAAGCCATCCAGCAGTGCCCTGTTAAAACCCCTACTAGAAGTCTACAGCCGCTTCTATTTAGTTAGAAAAGGAGTTTAGACGATTTGGAATCATAAGACCTCCACGTACTTTTGGTTGTTTTAGTTTCACGCCAAACTTTCTCCGCCTCCTCTTTCATCCTGGAGTCTATGATCCCCTTCAGATGTTGAATTAGTATTCGAACTCGCACCATTTCTTCAACTGGAGGTTGCACTGGTGATCAAGATCGTGGCTCTCCAGTACATTTTGCGGTTTCTAAAGTGCGAAAAGAATTATATTGACACAAAAAGAAGTAAATGAAGAGTGCATGAAGACAAATTTTAGCCATTACGTTACACCATCCCGACTAGAAATTTTCATGCAAACACATTTGGGATCTAACTGGGATCCCAGTTCCGATGTAACGCAGAAACGTATTTGGGACCCGATTGGTTTCCTGTGGGGAAATATCAAAACCTTGCAAAAATTTGCTCAAATCGGGAAAATATCAAACTCTAATATTGAATTAAAATTGCTGAAGCTATCCAAGGGATAAAAGTATGTAACTATCATCTCTGTTGAAGATGAGCAAAATATACGATTAAAGATCTGTGTTAGATTTTCCCAATAATTTCCCATTTGGGAAGAACTTATGTTAAGGCATTAATTTGTAGATGCGCTGTCCCAACAAGTTCCCGATCAAATCACAAATGGGATAACCCTTTTAGGTGTGCCACATGAATTCCCAATCGGACCTCAATATTAGTATTGGGAAAACTTCTAGTCGGGATAGACAGCAAAATGTTTTACTCGCCCCGGATTGTCAACAGATTTTATTGTTATTGGTCCAGAAATCTTGGCATGAAGACTTCCAGCAAGCATTAGAAGAAGAAAACATATTTTTGCTGCAAGTCGTTGCCGAAAATGGGAGAAAATATCCACTTTATTATAAAAAGAAATTGATATTAATAAATTACTATACTTCACAACCGATCTCAATTTCATAAAAAATTATAAAAATAAAAAAAAATTTTATGGGAATACCTTAATGTTGGAAGTTAGAAGGTAACAATGTTCTGAAAAAAGTTTGGAATTAAAAAAACATTAAAGGTCAGTGATAAATTTGACATCTCTGCTGGCATCCATTAGAACGGTCCAATTTTATGAAAAATTCTAATGTTGCATGAGAACCCCCTTAAAGAGTGGAGATATAGTGTAGGTATGTTTAGAAAAAATGTTTGTAGACCAAAAATTAATGGGAGTTGGTCTCATATTTTATCATTCTAGGGGTGACTCGCGGCAGTTATGGGATAATTTGTGCATTTTTTCACCTTTTCCTTAAACTTTGACCTCGATGAGTGGCAATTTGTCCCCACCTCACCTACCCCATTTTTGGACTCATAAATTTTTTTATCCAAACATCACAAAATAAGAGTTTGTAACATTTCGAATTCGAAAAATCGCTCACAATGTTCTAGCTAATGTATTATATACATACATACATACATATTTATGAAAGTATGTATGTATAATAAACTCAAAATTGCGATAATGAAGCAGTGGTGTGCAAACTACCAATATCTTGTGCAAGAATGATAGAATACAAGATTTCGACATGCGCGTGATTTCCCGTTAGATGACTTAGTTGGTGGTTTTCAAAAGGTTGCCAAGCCAATGTGTCCCTAAGCCAGTATAGTTTTATTGGAAACAATATATGCTATTTGGTGGCAGCCCTGCAACAGCTGAAAATTATTAACCAATAGGAACACAGTTAGTGACGTCATTGGCGACACATGCGCAGAAAATTTCAATTTAATGCGCGGGATGTCGTAATCTTGTATTCTATCATTCTTGATCTTATGCACTCTTGCATTGCTTCCCTGAAGAAAGCCTGGGGCCAAGTGTCTCCAAGTCTCGCTTGTGTCGACAAGTTTGGTGTCTGCTCGTTGACGTTGTTAGCAATTCGTCTACACTTTTTATTTTGCCTTTGGTGGGAAGAGAAGTTTTTGACAGCTGCTAAATGATTTCTTTGTGTCTTCTTTTTATATTGTTTTTTTAAATACATGCGAAAATAATATTTATATTAAAAAATTTTATTTAATTGCCTTATCCATCTGCAAATATTATTATTGTGGATATATAGTAAAAAGTTTCATTCTAGTAAAAGAATCATTAAAATGCTCCAGTGAATCTCTCGTTCCAATATCGGTAAGTGGTTCCATAAGAACTTCTTAGTCTATAGTTATGAGGTCACTAGTGGAATCTCAATGACACACATAAACACGGACGTGTTGGTGTGTGTGGCCACCACTGGTATAAAGCTAAATGTCACAAATTCATCATTTAATACATACATAAATATAAAAACAACATAAAATAATGACAAATAAAAAATTAATCGAAGTATAGGTAAAATTGTGAAATAAATAGCACCCATTTTTTAATTATACATATACTTACATATAAAAACGAAGTGAGATTAATGCATCTATGATGAGCAGAAAGAAAGATCATACCTCGGGACCTACCAATTGGGACATCCCATACAAAAATCATGTAATATCGAAGCAGGTTGGTAAGGAAGAGTACCTACCGATCTTTCTCCCTTACAAACCTGCTTCCGGTAAACGGATATTTTTGCTGGGATCTAGAAATTTCGGAGGATGCCGAACTGTCATCATTAGTGTTCATGTGTACTCATTGGTACGTGGTATTAATTGTGTATAAATTTTAGTTTCATGATAGTCCCGACTAGAAATTGTCCCAGTACTCATATTGGGGCCCAGTAGGGAATGAAATTGGCAAACCCAAAAGGTTTATCCCATTCGGAACCGGCTGGGAGTTTGTTGAGATACCCCATCTATAAGTTAAGGATTTAATATCAGCTCATCCCAAGTTGGAACTTATTGGGAGCTTGTTGGGAAATTTTAACACAGGCTATAACCGTATTTTTTGGTCGTTTGCGATAGGAGTAATTTTTTCACGTGTTTGTCCTCGTACACTTTTAAGTAATTTTTTTGTGCAAATTCGCCTAGTTTTGTATGCAATAGCTTTAACTTAGAACAATATGTACTGCATTTCAAAGTTTTTCAATTTATGTTCTAAAGATTATATTCGTACTAAGCAGAAAAAATAAAGCAATTGACCAAGGTCGATATATGTCTGAGCATCAGCCCATATGTTCGGTAATTTTGCTATCAAATTGTAGTGTATTTTACCAATCCATTCACATTTTAATATTCGCTTTGAGTTTTTCTCATACATTTTTGGACACCACAATTCCCAAGAAAAATTGTTTTGTTGTATCAATTCGCCGATAAGTATACCTTATAGATCTAGGTAGATCTTATATATCGCCCTTGTTATAGATCTACCTTGCATCTGACATTAACAATTTTAAAAATATGTCATAAAATTAATCATAAAAATGTAGCCAAAAATGAAAACATTTGAAATTAAAAATTTTCTAAAAATGTCATAGAATTAATTACAAAAAATATTTCCCGGAAGAACGCAAATTAGTAAGTATTAGCATAAACGCTGAATTCGTTGAATAATACTAAAATAGTTTATAATGATTTTTTTATAGGCAAAGAAAATTCAAATTTTCAGATATATGCATCACTAAGTTCTTTTTACTGAAGAAAGGTAAGAATAATATTACTACGACCAGGCTCATAAGCGCAATTTTTCTCTGTCAACTTTTAATGCAGCCGAGAGAAAGTAGAACAAAAGCCCCGGTTGTACCTGCTCTACATAGGCATACATGGTCTACATAGGCAGGCATTTCGATACAAATTAACTTTTTTAATGCTATCCATTATTCTCTAAGGCCTTGAAAATTGCAAGAGTCCATTGCTGTCGACAACGAGCAGACAAGTGCATTTTTTGTTATTGGGTTAAAGTGGCTGCGACAAATAGTACAACGTATTAGCAATAATGTAATATTCAATTATATCTTTAAAGAGTTTTGAATCGGCTGTAGAGCCACTTTATATGCAGATGGAGAGTATACATATTTTTATTTCTTTAAATTGTAGCTGGGTATGTTTTATAAAGTTTTGCATATAAACATGGACTCATTTACTATGTAGATTAAATTACTATTATTATAATTTCTTACATATTTTTAGATTTTGTGTATAGTAATAATTTTCACCTTTTGTATTTTCAGATTCGTTTGTAAATACGCTGACGCATCGGAATCCCAAATTCGCTTACTATTTTCTTAATTTTTAAATTCTATAGTTTGTACATTTATTAGTTTTAAACTCTAACTGAATTGTTGTATTTTGTATTTACTGTTATAAATTTGTAATAACTTTTTGCACTTTTATGTGTGGTTTTTTATATTAACACAATCACTTATTACATTTTAAAACTTAATAAAAAATTAAATATGAATTGAAATTTTGCAACAAAAACAGCAGTTTTTACTATTTCGGTAGTAGTTTTTTCTGAGCTAAGATAATAGTATTAATAATATTTTTAGTGCAGGGATTTCCCAGTTAAAGACCAAAGTAGAATTTCCGATTGGGATCTTGTGGGGATTTCCCGGTGAGGAGCTTATAAGTATTGCCCCGTCGGGTCTCAAATACGTTACATCCCAATTCGTGAATCAATTGGACAACCCATTTGGGTCCGAAATGTGTGTGCGTAAAAATTTCTAGTCGGGGTATTGTAGGAAATAGAATATCAGAATTTGTTTGATTCCAAAATGATAGAGTGCAAGATTATGACAACCCGCGCTTAAAATTATAATTTTATGCGCTTGTAACACTAATGACGTCACGAAACTGTATTCCTATTGTTGTTTATATTATTTGGCCAATTTTGTAATTTGGTATTGTTGATTAAATAATCTTCAGCTAATAAGGCCTAACGCAGTTTATGTCAATAAAAAACTTTTTATTACATATTTACCCAACGTTTCGTCAATTTTTTGTTGACTTTTTCAAGGGTTTCGTCTATTTAAAAATAAAAAGTTAATATTATTACAAATAATCACACCAAAAATTATGGTTAACTTACAAAATGATATTATAAAATCAATTTACATTTAAATATTAGTGTTTCTAAAATAAGTAAAAATTTTTTTTATATAAAGAATTAAATCAAACACAACTTAAAAATTAATATCACAGTTAAAATTTCCTACTTATTGCAACGCTGTAGCTCGTATTTATGTTGTTAGTGTCTTCTTTTAAGTTCATCGTTCTGTTGATATTTTGTTGTATACGTAGACTTTCTATAGTGTATCTTTTTTTCCCTTTGTTTTCTATATCTAGTATTTTAACATTATCAAAATCAGCTGCATGTCCAGTATTGAGTATATGCTGTGATAATGCTGTTGTTTCTCTCTGTTTTGTGATGTCTTTTTTATGTTCACTCATTCTTGTTTCCAAAGTTCGTTTTGTTGTTCCAATGTATATTAAAATGCAGTTTTGTTCATCATTGCCTTTGCATTTTACTTCATAAACAACATTGCATTGTTGTTGTTTTTCTACTTTGTCTTTCATATTGGTGAAAACTGTATTAAGTGTAGAATTAGGTTTATAAGCAAATTTTATATTTTCTGTTTTTATTGTTGTTTTTAACTTTTTGTTATCTGTTAAGCCTGGTATAAAAGTTACACCGTAAAAAATATTTGGTTGATTATTGGTATTGCTATTTGTTTTGTTTTGGGAATAATTATTGTTGAGTTTAAGTTTTGTCTCATATATTAAATTGTTAATGAGATTTATTGGAAAACTATTGTCTTTGAGTAATTTAGTGATTTTATTTATATTCTTGGTGTGAAATTGTTCGTCACTTATATTTAATACTCTAAAAATGAAACTTTTGGCCGTATTAATTATTTGCGTTTTTGGTTGTGTTGCATTAAAATTCATTAGTCTTCCTGATGCTATATCTTTTGAATACCAGTCGAATAAAATTTTGTTCTCTCGTCGTTGAATACACTTAAAGAAAAATATTTTAAATTACATGGTTTTGTTTTTAATGAGAATTGGTTTATAAATAAAACAAATATTATAGTTCCGAAGGATTGTATGTGGATAACATCATTAGGGAAAAAATTTTCGCTGCCAATAAGAGATCAAAATTTTTCTCCTTTACATGTCATTGCTGACTTGGAACAATGCATACAAAAGATGGGTGAAAATATGGAAAAAGAAAAAGACGTTACAAGAACTAAGCTAGCCACTAATATAACAACATTTAGAAGAAAAATTAACAACTCTCCAAAAGAAAAATTTATAACTGCAGCTTATGAGGAAACCAAAAGATTTCTTAAGCAGCACAAAAATATTATGCTAACACAAGCAGACAAGGGAAACAAAACTGTGTTAATGTATAAAGAGGACTACAAAGAAAGAATGATATCACTACTTAACGATAAAAGCACATATAGAACAATGAGGATTGACCCAACAGCAAAGCTACAAAAAGAAAACAACACAATAATTACTCATTTGTACAAAAGTGAATATTTAGACATATCACAAAAACAACGCTTACTATGTTCTTCTGGGATTGCCCCCAGAATCTATGGCCTACCCAAAATTCATAAAGAAGGCACACCACTACGGCCGATAGTTTCTTCAATGAACGTCCCTTGCTACCATTTATCTAAGCACATTGGGCAAGTAATTAAAAATATAATATCTACAAAATATAATATAAAAAATTCAAAACAATTAAAAGACGAACTTAAACACATCACACTGCAAAACAATGAAATATTAATATCATTTGATGTAGTTTCACTATTTACAAACATTCCGGTACATATTGCAATTAGAAATATAATGAAAAAATGGAACATTATTGAAACATTCACAAAAATCCCAAAATCCCAATTCTTAAAAATACTAAAATTTTGTCTTACCGACAACAATTATTTCGTATATGACGGCAACATATATAATCAAATATTTGGAATGCCAATGGGTAATCCATTGTCACCAACAATAGCAGATGTGATACTTGACAGCCTTTTAGACGAAGCACTAGCTGAATTAAAACAGAAAAATATAAGTTTGAAATACATAGTTAAGTATGTAGACGACGTTTTGGCTATAATTAAACTTGACGATAAAAATGAGATTCTACAGGCACTCAACAGCTTCCATCCTAAAATACAATTTACTGTTGAAATGGAGAAAAACTGCAATTTACCATATTTAGATATAATTTTACAACGACGAGAGAACAAAATTTTATTCGACTGGTATTCAAAAGATATAGCATCAGGAAGACTAATGAATTTTAATGCAACACAACCAAAAACGCAAATAATTAATACGGCCAAAAGTTTCATTTTTAGAGTATTAAATATAAGTGACGAACAATTTCACACCAAGAATATAAATAAAATCACTAAATTACTCAAAGACAATAGTTTTCCAATAAATCTCATTAACAATTTAATATATGAGACAAAACTTAAACTCAACAATAATTATTCCCAAAACAAAACAAATAGCAATACCAATAATCAACCAAATATTTTTTACGGTGTAACTTTTATACCAGGCTTAACAGATAACAAAAAGTTAAAAACAACAATAAAAACAGAAAATATAAAATTTGCTTATAAACCTAATTCTACACTTAATACAGTTTTCACCAATATGAAAGACAAAGTAGAAAAACAACAACAATGCAATGTTGTTTATGAAGTAAAATGCAAAGGCAATGATGAACAAAACTGCATTTTAATATACATTGGAACAACAAAACGAACTTTGGAAACAAGAATGAGTGAACATAAAAAAGACATCACAAAACAGAGAGAAACAACAGCATTATCACAGCATATACTCAATACTGGACATGCAGCTGATTTTGATAATGTTAAAATACTAGATATAGAAAACAAAGGGAAAAAAAGATACACTATAGAAAGTCTACGTATACAACAAAATATCAACAGAACGATGAACTTAAAAGAAGACACTAACAACATAAATACGAGCTACAGCGTTGCAATAAGTAGGAAATTTTAACTGTGATATTAATTTTTAAGTTGTGTTTGATTTAATTCTTTATATAAAAAAAATTTTTACTTATTTTAGAAACACTAATATTTAAATGTAAATTGATTTTATAATATCATTTTGTAAGTTAACCATAATTTTTGGTGTGATTATTTGTAATAATATTAAGTTTTTATTTTTAAATAGACGAAACCCTTGAAAAAGTCAACAAAAAATTGACGAAACGTTGGGTAAATATGTAATAAAAAGTTTTTTATTGACATAAACTGCGTTAGGCCTTATTAGCTGAAGATTATTTAATCAACAATACTGTATTCCTATTGGTTTATAATTTTTAAATGATACATATACAATTGCAAATTATATTACACTAACATTTACTTTTATTAAATACTTTTCGTTCGCGTATTGAATCAAGAGTCGATCGTGCGATCTCCGCTTGGTAGCCTATAACACTAACCACATAGCTACCGAGGCATATTTATTTTCATACACAGTTTAAAGGAAGAATAAAAAATCAAATTTGTATCCACGTAAGCAAGAGAGGGTGCACTATAACAAAGTTTGAGTTGAATAAAAAACTTCATTAATATGATTATTTCGAACGTATTTGCTTTGTGAATCCAAATTGATTATTAGGCCAAGATTCGTAACGTTATATTCAGAAAGAATTGGGCATGATTAATATTCCAAGGAACAAGGGAAAAATTAACATCAACTTAATTTTTTTTAATTAAGTTGATGTTAATTTTTCCCTTGTTCCTTGGAATATTAATCATGCCCAATTCTTTCTGAATATAACGTTACGAACCTTAGCCTAATAATCAATTTGGATTCACAAAAAACTTCATGTTTAAAAAAATATGAATAACCGACCGACTGCGTCGTGTGTGTGGTAAATTTCTTCGCTCGCTTACATTATTGCACCCTCGTAAGGCAGAGGGGATGCACTGTGTCATTTTGCGCATCTCTGAAGCCTTTCTAGTTAATATTACTGCTTCCTTGTACCAAATTTATTTTTGCTGGGATATACCCTGCCATATTCCTTAGAAATTATTACAATGAAATATTCCTTAAAAATTAACTGCCATGCCCACCATGTCGACACGATTCCTCTTCCGTATAATTACATTTAAAACAAAAACAAATTATAAAATTTTGTTTTTGTTTTAAATGCAATTGTAAGAAAGAAAGAATCATGTCGACATAGGGGGCCTGGCAGTATTACAATGTAGAATTACTCCTTAATAACTACGGACTTTAGTGTAATATATATAAGTTATATTTTGGTTCACAATAACCCCTTTACTTTTTGTCGAGGACACTATTTTAAAAATTTTAGCGAAAACAAACAAGATGAAATATTTTTTCGACACAGTTGACGCAAATACCGCCATATACATATGTAAGTATCTACATACATATGCGTATATACATTAGAGCGACTCAAAAAATAAAGTGATTTTGTTACCCCTCTGGAAATAAAGCTTGATATGTTTTATGATGATTCCCAAAATCTTTTGGCTCTAGCGTTGACCATCCGTGAGCTGGACCATTTTTAAAAAAGGTATTTTATTCAGTTTTTCTAACTATTTAGTACTTTGCTCCAAGACGACATAAATAAAACTTGGTATCATCGAAAAGAGTTTTTGAAGCAGCTTCCAATGGTATATAAAACTTGAAAACTTGCGACCTACTAATTGATATATTTAACTAAATATATATTTTCGTTTCGGGTTTTCATACAAACTCTACGTATTCGGAAATAACGTTCTGCGTTTCAAGTTGAATCTGTTTTAAAATAATGTTAATTTATTTATGTTTTTGTAATTATTCACATAAAACGCGAAAATCCCGATATATTTTATCTTTTTTCAGTTATAGGCAATATGGGTAATACAATTTTTTATTTTTTCAATTATAATAACCTGATGATAAGCCAAAGATCCATTTTCAAACCCTGGATGCTGTGAGATAAATTAAAGTTTTCAAATATTAATTTTTTAGTTGAATACATATATGAAATGAGAAAAATAGTTACTAAGAGAACAAATTAAATTAGTTAACTAAACTACAAATTAAAACATTTATTAAAATGTGAAAAATACAATTACAATAAAAATTATAAAATTTAAATGAAATCTTTTCGCGATTCTATCTTTGTATAAAGTTTGCACGATTCCAATATATTTGCAATATGACCTGGTCGATTACTTTCGATAACAGAAAGCCATGATTGGGTTACTAGCTTAACAAATCGTTCCATGTTTTGCGAATGGCATGGGAATTCTAAATTGATTTCGATAAAAGAAGCAGTTTATTTTATATCTATAAACAGTTTTCAAATTGTGACTTTGCCAGTACCAAAACCGTTTACAACTTAAAACAATGTTTTTCCCGGTCATCACTCATAAATTGTTTGAAATGTTAAAAAGCACGATCCAATCGTTTATATTATAATGCCTAGGATTCTCTTTGACGTCCCGATATCTCCTTGTGAGGTATTCCAGCTTCTTCCATATAGCTGGAAAACTTTTTACCGGAATTTGAGCAAATTTCCATAACTCACACAATGTACATTGTACATATGTATGATATTATCACAAAGGGACCATTATTATTGGACCCAAGTGGGCTGGAACCCTTTCTTTATACCTTTCACCGGCAACCTGATAACCATATGTATGATATGACAACGCAAGTTGGCAGAAGCAAAAGTTTTTCCGAAGTAAAACAAGGTATATATTATCCCTGCAGTCCCAATTGTTACCGACGACATTGTCATCGATGTGTTCTTCAAGACAATCAATGATTTGTCGCCTATAAAATACATTTAGAAATAAGTTTGGCGTTAAGGTGGCATAAGTTGTCGTCTATAAGGAATTTGTTCTGACAATATTATGAAAATATGTGCTAAAAAGCCTTATTGACGGCAATATATGATACAACTGCATCTAAGTTGTCGTCTGTACAGTTTTATTGGCGACAACAAGAGTAACAAGTGCATCGAAGTTGTCGTGTGTACGGTACTATTGACGACATCATGAGTAGCAACTGCATCGAAGTTGTCATGCTTCCATTTACATTAAAGAGTTTAAGTTACCCACAAAACCTGTTTTTTCATAAAGTTTATTACACATTCACTCAAGCGCACATGAAAAATAGCGGGAGTTGAACGTTGTTAAAAATAAAACAAGCAAACTGCAGAAGATATGAAAATTATTTACTTAGTTCATATACTTATGTATGGATGTAAGTGAAGCAGAAAGTTTGTTGCTTTTCAGCGCGAGCAATTTTTGGTAAGTTCGTATACAGTTTAAGGGGTATTCCCCTATATTTAGCGGTTTTATTTCATTAAGGGCAAATTTAGTGGCCTAAATTCTTAGGGGAAAAGTTTAGGGAGCATAAATTTATATTTAGGGGATTTTCCTATTTGCATTCCTATATGTACAAGAGCTAAGTTTTACTATATTTTACAACTGGTCATCATCTCCTCCGCAATAGATAATTTAGTGTCATTGTTATACATATGTATGTATATGATAACAAAGAGATTTCCCTATAACTACATTTTTTTTTTTTGTTAATTCAAGTGCAAGATTTACAAAGAAAAGCCTTTTGAAAATATGTTGTTTTTTAATTTCATGCCCAAACATTTTAATTCTAATAACATCTGATTTGCTTACTTTTTTATAACATTAATAATGGAACTAAAGGTGCCTACAAACGAGGCAGCCCCTAGAGGGGGCAAAACGGATTAAAACATCCTTCTTCGCAGAACTGTCATTTGTCAACAAATTTAAAATTTTTTTTATTAGTTTAAAAGGGATTGCTTACCATTAGGTCCTATAATTTTTTTTCCAAAAGCTGTGGGGATTTTTAAGCCCCTCCCCCTCCCAAATGCTTAACTCTGTCATTTGTGAACCGATTTTCAAAATTCTTTTTCTTTGTTTGAAAGTTTTTATTTGCAGTTTGTTCCCATAATTTATTTTTCGAAAGTTTGTTGGAAGGGGGGGTCAATATTGCGGGAGGGGAATTCGGTTCCCCCGCATAACTCTGTTATTTGTCAACCAATTTTTAAAATTATTTTTTTGGTTTGAAAGGGGTTTCTCAGTAATATAATGTTTTTCGAAAATCGAAAAATATATATTTCTTAAATTTTAGTAGTCGATGTATTATGTTTACTTTTTTGAAATCAAGTAAATAGTATATAAACCTAGTAAGTTTTCTTCATTTCAAAGTAAATTTGTCCGACATACTTCTTTTAAGTTCATAAAAAAAGTTAAACTAGATATAAGGAAGCTTTTTACTTTATTTCATATTTTTCATACAAAATTTTAATTACTTAATTTAAAGATATTACGAGGTTTTTAGTGCATATATGAACATTTGTAATAAGTCTAGATATATATGTACTTCGGTTAAGTAAGGATAATTAAGAAAATTTGTGGAATATTTTCAAGTTTATAAGAATTTTCCTTATACTTCCGAGAAGTACAATTTCTTTGTTTTCAGTTAAAATTCTTATTTTTAAGTTAATTTTAACTCAAAACAAGAAATTGTCATAAACTAAATATTGAAGTAAATTTCTGAAAAATCTTTTTACGAACTGGTCACACTGCTCTAGATACAATTTGGGTATTCGTTTGTTTACCTTTTGAAACTTCCCGCACTGTAAATAGCATTAGTTTATGATTTTTTTTCATTTGATATTAAATTTGGGCGAGTTCATGTGTTTTTGCCAGTTTGTATTTTTGTTGTTTTTATTTTCTTCTCATTTGTTTTGTTGTTGTTGTAGGCAGCCATCAATGCTTGCTTATTCGCTCGAGCATACAGATGCAGCTCATTTTTATTTAATGCTTTCGGTCTCTATTTGTGTGTTTATGTTTGTAAGTTGGTTGGTATCAATGTATATACTTCCTTGTGCATGTCCGTCTTTGTATTAATGTACGTCTGTTTCGGCAAGCTGTAAATAGAAAGAGTAAAAAGGCCTTCTATGGGGCCTTTTCTAGCAGACAAACACTTCTAGAACCATTACGCACTCCTTTAAGTTTTACACGCTATGTTATTGGCTGCCAAGAGCTTCCTCCGCATCGTCTTCAGGCTTATTTTAGGAGACCTTATGAATGTTCTCTGAAATATGTATATGTATGTACAATAAGGTGGAGCGTCAGATTTTTTTTGCGAAAATAAATGAAAAATAATGAAAAAAAATATTGGGACCTACTTTTAGCCCTCCACCGCAGCATCAAGATTTTGAATATGAGATCAAATCGAACAATTTGTAAAATATCATACGATGCAACATTATATATTCTGTATAGCTGTTATAACTCATTACACTCAAAATATCCACTATTTTATACATACCAGGTCGGATTTCAGACAAACTTAAGATGTAATAATTTTCGAACTTCTAAGTCTTTGTCATATCTTGAAAAAAAAACACATTTGAGGTTGCTGAGCACGAAAATGATATTCATTTATTTTTCTTAATGCGCGTTTTCCCGATATTCGCGAAAAACAAGTTTTTTGCTTTTTTTAGTTTTTTCGTTTATTGGCAAAAATTACCAGAACGGCTCATCTGAATAAAATAAATTGCGTACTGTTGTATATATATCTCTCTATTCTTTCATTCAATTGTGCAGATGGTATAAAGAATTGTGCAGATGGTATAAAGAATGTATAGAGTTACAGGCATTAAAAGTTTAAAAAAGTATATTTTTAGACCTTCTCCCAAAAACTATCATTTTAAATTGCTCCATTAAGGTGAAATAATATAGTAGATATATTTTTTTCGGACTGTATTTGAAAGATAGTTTAGTGACGATCACATAGTGGATGCAAATGCTAAATTCTGATATAAAAAAATAAGAAAACAGCTACATATATTATTTTTTAGTTATTTTTCATACAAAATTAATTTAAACCAGTTTGTATTAAACATTTTTTTTCATTAAAAATAATTTTATATGGGAAATAAAATCAGCTTTTTCACTTAATGGCTTATAACTTTCTTATATTTTGTCAGATATCCTCGATCTTACTTTTTTCATTCGGCACAAAAATTTTTTTACGTGTAGAATTAAAAAAATTATTAAAATTTTGTTTCTATATTAATGAAGAAAATTAAAATAAAATTCATATAATTTCTCTAGCTTCCAGAGGGCGAAAAAATATGTCGAAAAAAATTTAACAAAAAAATATTTTTCGTATATAATTTAGCTAGATGCAACATTCCGGAGGTATTCGAAATTTATTGGATGACTTTTTTTTCCTTCATACACCAACGCTCCACTCTAATGTACAATGCATAGAATTTTCATAATGCGTGGATGAGCTATTCCTGGCACAGGGCTATCTGTATTTATTGCTGGCCAATGTTTTTTGAATTTTTTAAAGATCGTTATGTCCGGTCCAGAAGATACTCCGAAATTGGCCTATGCAAAAACTGCTGCTAAAATAATTTCGAAAATATGGTGTCTTCAGCCAAAAAATAAAATTTGACTTCGAATTGATATCTCCAAAAGCACACATGCACCTTTCAGTCTACCAGTGTTGGATAATGTTGTATTAAAAACGAACGGTTTCGTTTTTTCCAAAATATGATTATCTTCTAATGCATCATAAACTGCAGAAAAAACTTCCGCTCCAGTCCCAGAGGGAATATCAGGTAAATCTATAATTTGCTCTGGGCCTGGATCCGTAGGAATTACAGCCAAATGATCTTCTGATTTTCCTTTTATTGTCGATAACAGTTTAGTGTCCCAATGAATGGTCAAAGGTTGATCACTTGCAGTAAACTTTTGTATAAATTTTCCACTTTGCGTTCCGAATGTTAACGTTTCACCTAATTATTACACACATAATAATAGTTTACCATCGGCAGCATCGGGATCTCCATTCTCATTCAGTTGTGTTTCCGTAGATAATGTTTTTGTAGCTTGTTATAATGTTAAATCAAACTCCGTTGGCCCAGATAATATCCATCCTAAATTTTTAAAAGTTGTTCTTCCAGTTTTGCTACCTCAGATTACACACATTTTTAATACAATCATAACCAAAAGTACCTTCCTTAAAAACAGGAAATGGACTAAAGTGGTACCCATCCCTAAAAACAAGAATGAGTGTCGTCCTATAGCTATTCTTTCATATCTATCTAAAGTATACACCAGAAAATAGGAAATTTTTTACATGCAAATCATCCACTAACTGACATCCAATCTGGGTTTCGGCCCAAGCACAATTGCACCACTGCTCTTGTTGAAGTAGCGGAAGAAATTCCTGGCTATATTGATAACAGAAAAGTTTCTTTCTTAGTACTTTTGGATCACTCTAAGGCGTTTGACATGGCTGACCATAGTATGCTTCGTATCAAGTTAACAAGTCTATTCAACTTTACATCATCTGCAACTGGTATCATTTCATCTTACCTAGAAAATCGCTATCAATATGTGTCTGCAAACAATAAAAAATTTAACCCTTTACCCGTAGCTAAGGGTATTCCACAAGGCTCCATTTTAGGGCCTCTACTTTTTACAATATTTATAAATGATTTACCAAAACAGCTTTCATATTGTAAGATTCATATGCATGCAGATGATGTGCAACTATTTCTATGTAACAGTTCCGACAAAGTTTCTAAATTAAATTCTGACCTGTCTAGAATTAGTGCTTGGGCTACTGCTAATGATCTCGGTGTAAATACTTAAATATTTCTACACAAAGAACTACTGTACCCAACATTATACTAAATAACCATCGCATGAAATTGTAAAAAAAGTAAAAAATCTAGACATTATTTTTAACTCTTCACTTACTTGGTCCGATCATGTAAACATCGCTACAGGGAGAATTTTTTCCATGCTATGTTTATTGTGGAAAACACAGCATATAACACCTACGAACATACGTCTGCTGCTTGCCAAAACTTATCTTATGCCTACCTTAATATCTGGCAGCGAAGTTTTTGCAAGTTGTGATCACATAAGCACGAAAAAACTAAACTCTGCGTTCAATGCCATTTTGAGATACGTTTTCAATTTGAGGCGTTTTTCCCATATCGTCCCTATGAGAGTAAACTTTTTGGAGCTCGTTTTTGCGATCTCTTTAAAATTAGATTAGATTAATACGTTTACACAAGGTTATTTTCACTAATGAGCCTACTTACTTATTTAATTGTCTAACTTTTACCCAGTCAAGAAGAAATAGCAACCTGATTCAAATACGATTTAAAAAGCTGGTACCTGAGTGGCAGCTTTTTATTCCTAGTGTTCGTCTTTGGAACTCGCTACCTTCATCCATACAATTTTTAAACAATGCAAACAATTTAGGAAATCGATTTTCAATTTCTATAGCCAAAACTATATGTACATATGTATGTTTATTTACATTTGTTCATAAATGCTTATTATACATACATATTAATCGAAATATCAATTTTAACTTCAAATATCTTTGCAAATTTAGCACACAGGCATACATCATATACTTCAAATTAAAGCTTGAAGTCTTCGCTATAAGCGTTTAAGTATGTTTTTTTTAATTTGATAGAATATGCCACTAAATTATTTAAGTTAAACAAAATTCGCAGCAAAATTTTCAAAAAAACAATCAAAACAAATAAAAGCAAAAAGAAATGTTAGCGATGTAGAAACAATCAACCCAAATAAAAATAGGCTCGTTATTCGAGTACCTTTTTCATATATAATGTAAAGAGTCGTGTGAATTCTTTTGTAAACATTTCACATTTTTTATTTTACTTCATAGAAAACTTGTATTAAATAAGTTGAGAAATATATGTGTCGTTTATTGTAAAAGTGGGGTAACTCCATATATTTAATAAATACATATTTTGTAGAATAGTATCACATTTAGTCATATCTATCATAGTTACAGGGGAGCAACTCCAATATTTGCACCAAATCCCCATAGATTGAATAACTTGTTTACTCATGGAAGTAAAACTGCAAAATATTCACTATAAAAGGCTCGTTTTCTCGAAATTTCATTACAAAGAGATAATTCACTGTTACAATGAACGACACACATTATAAAGAGAGTTCAAAAAAGCTTAACTTCACGAAAACAATAAAAAGCTATTCATTTATTTCAATATCCGAATGAAATCATATTCTTTTTATTGCAACACTAACTACAAAACATGGTGGCGTTGCCAGTATCAAAACCTAAAATTCCTTAAAGTACACAATGTCTATTGTAGTGTTTATGAATGCAATTTTATATTAAACAGTTTTTAGCGTGAAACTGTTCAATAACAATTCTTAGTCTTAAACCGAAAATAAAATTATTTTATGCATGTGGCTGTAAGTCTTGTTGTATAGGAATACGAATTAAGTCCGATGGCGTCAAGAAGTGCCACTAATAAATGTACTCCATCTCTCTGATTTATTTTCAACTAGTCGAAAATTGCAGCTAGTCTTGGCGTTAAAATATGTTGCTTTTTCGTACAAGAAGTTCTACGAATACGTTTTGCCTTTGGTGAACAAACACAATAGCCCAATTCACAATCTTGTGCAAATGGTCTTGCATCGTAGCATTTGCAAAATTGATAGTATATTTATACTCACCACTAACAATTGTTAAGTGGTGGGTATCAGTATGCAATACTATTTTGCAAATGCTACGATGCAAGACCATTTGCACAAGATTGTGAATTGGGCTAATATTCTTCCTCTGATGTTGCAGCATCCTCAGATGCAGAAAATTCAATCATATTGCAAGCTGGAATAAATTTTGTCACAGTTTAGTACTTCTAACAACAATTTAAATCAACGTTATACAATATTTAATTAAATTTTTACCTGATGATGTTGATGGTAATTCCTCACTTAATTTTTTAAGCAACTCATCTTGTTCTTGCGATTTATATTTTCCCCTCTTTTTCTTTAGATTACCATCCACTACCAATATACACCTCTCACGTCCAGTGTGGCCATATTAGCTCTTTTGGAGCTAAATTTAGCTTTATTTTTTAATGTTTAGCTCGAAATATTTCATTTAGCTCTTAGCTTTTTTCAGCTTTTTTCGACAATGCATTTAGCTTTTTCTAGCTTTTTCTTTAATTTCAATTACGTGTAAATAATTTCTATTTCAAAATAAATAAAATAGTTTATCAGAATAAATTTATGTGTCGTAACCATATAAAGTAGTTAAAAAATAATAATAATAATAATCTGGCAGTGCAGAAACATTCACTGCGGCAGATTTGATCGACATCATGGTGTAATAAGTATAAAATGGTTGGAATTAAAAATTCACTTTCAACTCGCATCTATTTCGGAGTCCTGCCATCAAGCTAGTCTTGAAAAATTTGTATAGTGAAAAATATTTACTCTTTTTGAAATTTTTAAAGCCATTACTTTCTGATGTTCAAAAAGTAAATAAAATGTTCGAAAGTAACGACGTGGATCCTATGCTATTGTTTTCAGAACTTCACTTGCTTTTGAAAAATCTTTGTAATCAAATCGTTTGCCAAATAAATTTTCAACTTTACAAATCACAAACATCTTTTCATTAAAAAAGAGTCTAAAGGTGGATTTAGACTATTTGTGTTTTACATCTGACTTGTCAGTTTTGAGACCCACATGTAACTTTGCGTGTCTGTCAAAATTTTCCAGTTACAGACTATTTTTAATTTTTGCTTTCACACGCACATGTATAATCGCCTCTGACATAACCTCTGAGTGACGCCAACACATACTTTTTAACTCAAAACAGCTGATGTCAGATGAAAATAGAACGCGCTCTAATTGAAAATTTTGTCAGGTGGCAATGTTTCAAAAGGTTCACACGACATGTATAGCTTTTGCAATTGGAAATTTGACAAGTCAGATGTAAAACACAGATAGTATAAAACCACCTTAAGCAATACATAAGTAAATTACATGAAAATTTTAAAGAAGAAATTTAAAATTTTAGCGTAGGTGATATTAGTCTTTTGGAATTACAATGGCAAAAATCACTTGGGAGTTTAAAATCGCAAATCTCACTTTTGCTTGTGCGTTCTGTTTATTTTTCGAAATAATCTTCGAAAAAGATTCTTATCAATGCTCTATGTTTTTTGAAACCATAGTATCCAACACAGAATTTTTTAACTATTTTTAGATTTTTCCTTTACTATTTTTGCTTCATATTATATGTTTTATGCATCTGTTTTTAAAGTAAACAAAAGTAACACAATAGTCGAAATAAAGTAACATACTTTTTAATTTAGTATTTTGTATTAAAATGTATAAAAATTTTATTTTTTCAAAAATAATATTAAATAGAAAGAGTCAAAATTTTACTAGAACGCTTTTATTTTTTGCAATTTGATTCCAAATTTTTTTAAAGAGGAAAGTTAGATTAGATTTCACTTTCCTCTTTGCTTGCGAATTGAAATAGCTAAGTTTTTTGTGATTGCGATTTCCAACACACCAGTTTAGTGACTTCGAGTCGAAATCGTATTTATTTTGCGAAATGCTATTTTCAGCACTTGGGTGGTTGCATGATCCAATAATACAGGTCTGTGCAGCAGTACAACAAAAACGCCTTCCTGCTGTGATTGTCAAAACAACTCTATATATAAAAAATATTGTTTGTGTTTTTTTGTATGAAGTTTGACAAATACAGCATAAAAACAAACGGACCAGCTGCTCATCAGCTGATCTCTTGCACAGACCTGTATTATTGGATCATGGGTGGTTGTATTGGTTGAATGTTTTTCATTTAAATTAGCCAAAAATATGTTTTCAAATTATTTATACCTACATAAACACCATTTAAACTATAAAAATTTTAAAAATAATGAAAAGTTACTATTGCAAAGCTGTAAAAAAATTTAGCTTTATTTTTTGGCTTTAAAATTCCTTCTTTAGCTCTTTTTAGATCTATTCAAAACCTGATTTAGCTTTATATTATTTTAAAATCTGGTCACACTGCTCACGTACTTTCATTCTTTGTTTAAAAAAAATTGCTTGTCTTCTGCTATATCTATTACTTCCAGTGCATGACTACGAGCAATATCGAATAGATCGTCTAAATTATCCCTCCACAGTTGTATTCTGGTTTTATGAATATCGGACACTCAAGATATATATATATATATTTTTTAATGTTTCCATTCTTCATACAGCCGCAACGTTTTTCTTGCACGCCAATGCAAATCGTGAACAGGAATACGGGCCTTTTCCCAAAAAATGCGACACTCTCTTACCACAAGATCAGCAAGCACTATCTTTTGCAGTCAAATTCGTTGTCCTCATATTACGAAAAAAAGCCTTAAATTTTAAGTGGTATCGTTGGGTCAAAATGGACCCCACCACATACAAATTTCGTTGTAATATTTTTAGCTTATGTATACATGCATCTAGAGAATCTCATTAAGTGGCGTGCTTAGGCTAACACCTGACTTTTGAAGCTTAATATTTGATAGAAGAGAAGTTACAACAAAAATGTGGTCCAAATGGACCCCCGATACCAATAACGTTTTCTTCCTATGTATATATGAACAAAATATGTTTATAAACAACAAAATTTGTCTACAAATGGCAGATTGAAACACAAACTTTTCTGCTGATCTGAAAAAAAAATAAATAAAAATAAAAAACTAAAAAGTAGACCACCACAAACTGAAAATTTAAGCGGCAGTATTGCTGCAACATCAAAAACAGTAACAGAAATGTGTAAAATATTATATTTATATATGTAAAATACAAACTTAAATCGGCAAAACCTTAATATCGCACATTTCAATGCGCAAAGTATATCCCCAAGAAAAAATTCTACCAAACTGGATGAAATAAGAAGCATTTTCGAAAATAAAATCTTGATTTGATTGGAGTGTCAGAATCTTGGCTTTCAGAACATATATCTGATAGTTCAATATCTTTGGATGGATAGCGCTTATTTAGGAGTGATAGATTGTATAGGAGAGGAGGTGGTGCATGTATATATGTTATTAAAAATTTAAGTCAATGGAAGTGGCTAAAATAATGGATGAGGGTGTAACTGAAGGAATATTAATGGAGTTAGAGATAGTAAATGGTACGAAAGTTTTAGTTGAAGTAATATATCTGCCATATGGAGGTATATCTGGTTTTGAAAATATTATTGCCGATTATACTTCGCGATATTCAAATGTTATATTTATGGGTGATTACAATATGGATCTGTTTGAAGATGCGTTGGGGATGCGAAACTTATGTAGCAGAATAGGCCTAAACATAGTACACAATAATCTTCCTACACATTTTACAATAGGCTCCGACAGGACTACGCTTCTTGAATACTTCCTGGTATCGGGTTTCATTAAAATTCCTGAGAATTATTTTTCCGTTCATCTCTAGACATGTAGTATATATCTACAATAACATTATTTCAACATCAAGTTATCTGGATCTTTGGAAGGTTGCAAGCGTGATTCCGATACCTAAGGTGAAAAATCCGTAGAATCCGTCTGATTTTCTGTCCGTCTGCTCCAAAGTGTTAGAGATGCTATTAAATAATCAAATTCTTGAAAGTCGAGGCCTTATAGCACGTATCTCAGATTTTCAATCAGGTTTTAGAAAATATCACAACACCACGACTCTTTTGACAAATTTGGTAGACGAAATTCGAAGTAATGTCAGCTTAGACTTAAGTAGAGCATTTGACTCAATTTGCCATGAAATATTAATAAATAAACTTTATTCAATATTCTCTAGAAGCGCATGCCAGTTAATTAGTTCATTTTTAGTAGGGAAGTAACGATACGCCGTTTTGCCGATCCGATACCGATTCCGATACGCATATTAAAATTGAGTTCAAGTTTAGATTACCAAAACTCAAGTAGAGTAATTTTTTATTATACAAAATTACAGTGTAAGAGATTATTAATATTTAAAATTGATATTAACCCAGTATAAAAAATTGGAAGTAATTTTTAAGGAACCACATTTTCAATGCTTCCAAAAACCTATATTAAAAATATGCAGACAATTAGCAGAAAAGCCAAGTTAAAGTTTATTTAAGTCATATAAAAATTTGTAATTCCTTTACAATTTTAAAAAATATTCGGTATGCTTTTGAAAAAATCGATTTTTAAAGGAAATTTATCCACTAATATTCTTTTAAATAACTTAATAGCTTAATTGTTAGAAACAAGTTGCGAAAATGGGTAATTTTCATCCTTTTTCCTTGAGGAAAAATTATTATAGAACGCCGAAAAAGAAATTTTTCCTAACATCGTTTCAAATTCAGTGATTGGTAATCGAAAATGAGAAGATATATATATATATATATATATATATATATATATATATATATATATATATATATATATATATATATATATATATATATATATATATATATATATATATATATATATATATATATATATATATATATATATATATATATATATATATATATATATATATATATATATATATATATATATATATATATATATATATATATATATATATATATATATATATATATATATATATATATATATATATATATATATATATATATATATATATATATATATATATATATATATATATATATATATATATATATATATATATATATATATATATATATATATATATATATATATATATATATTTATATTTATATCTATATATATATATATATATATATATATATATATATATATATATATATATATATATATATATATATATATATATATATATATATATATATATATATATATATATATATATATATATATATATATATATATATATATATATATATATATATATATATATATATATATATATATATATATATATATATATATATATATATATATATATATATATATATATATATATATATATATATATATATATATATATATATATATATATATATATATATATATATATATATATATATATATATATATATATATATATATATATATATATATATATATATATATATATATATATATATATATATATATATATATATATATATATATATATATATATATATATATATATATATATATATATATATATATATATATATATATATATATATATATATATATATATATATATATATATATATATATATATATATATATATATATATATATATATATATATATATATATATATATATATATATATATATATATATATATATATATATATATATATATATATATATATGTGTTTTTTTGCCGATTTTTTAGTTTTCTTTTTAATTTGTTAACGATATTTTTAGCTTTAGCGATTTATTTTAGTTGTGGCAACTTTTTTCAGTTATGTTGATTTTTTACTTTTATCGTTTTTTTGTTTGATTATGACACTATTTTCGTTTTTTTTGAGATATTTGGTTTTTTTCAATTTGTTTTTCGTGCCGATTTTTTTATTTTTGGCGTTTTTTGGGTTTTGGCTTTTTTTGTTTTAACATTTTTTTGCTTTTTGACGATATTTTTAGTTTTAGCAATTTATTTTAGTGTTGGCGCTTTTTTAGGTTTACGGGATTTTTTCGGTTTGTTGTGATTTTTTAGTGTTAGTGATTTTTTTGTTTTGAAACTTTTTTCGTTTTGGCGATTTTTTTGGTTTTTGGCAATTTTTTTTTTAGTTTATGGGGGTTTTATATTTTTGGCGATTTTTTCGTTTTTTGATGATGATTGATTTTAGGGTTCCGTAAACTAAAAGTGTAAAGGAACCCTATTGTTTTCGCTACACTGTCCGTCTGTCTGTCACAGGCTGTTTTCTCTGGAACCGTAAGAGTTACGAACCTGAAATTTTTACAGAATATGTAGAACGTTGGCCGCTACAACAACAAATATATGACAGCTAAAAATTAATGTAATTTACAGACACATATATAGATACTTTAAGGTGACCATACGTCCTCTTTTTTAGACGACAATCATTTATTTTAAATCGCTGTCATCTATATAATTTGTGTCCTCTTTCTGTCATATTTTTTTATTATCAGTCCTTATTTGTCATATTTAATATTAAAAGAATGACCAATGTTTGTTTTTATTGAAAAATATATGGTAGCACTTTTTTTACGAGAAAGTTAATATATCGATTCATTGTGTGGAGGCAATAGTAACAATCAGGGTCAACACGAATAAAAGCTGTAAAGAATTTGCAAAATACTATGAATCAAAAGATGATATTTTAAAGAAAGTTCACGAATCTGAAAAGTACAATTAATACTATAAGCTAATTATATTATATACTGCAGTAAGAAATTTTGAATAATGAATTTTTAAGTTTTGTTATTTCTTTTAACTACTTCTACATATTTATAAGGTAAAGTAAATTTTTCTATTCGTTATTTTTTTACATACATACATACATGTATGTATCATAACGGGTACGAATAGAAGGGAATCACAATGGATCCAATTGGGTCTCCGAGTGGATGTGCGGTACAGCACTACCCTTCCTAACCTAACCTAACCTACATGTATGTATGTGAATGTAATTTTTTCAGTAAAATATGTAAAAAATGTATACATTGAATTCAAATAAATTTTTTACTATTTTTGTTGATGTCATCTATTTGTTTCTTCGAAATCTGGTCACCTTAGATACTTTAAATTTTCAAAGTTAGTGTTAATTGGTGTAGTCTGTAGAATAGACTCTGATATCTTAAACAATAAAAATTACAGGGTGTTCTATCAGTTAATGCAATTTTACTATGTAATTTAGACAATCTTGGAAACCGTAAGAGCTAAACTCTTGAAATTGTTAAAAACGCTAAAACTAAAATATTAAAACAAATGTCAAAGTGAAAAATCTCTAAAATGAAAAAACCGCTTAAAAAGATCCTAAATGAAGAAAATCGCTAAAACGCAAAAAAAAAATCACCCAAATTAAAAAGATCTTAAGAAACTAACAAAACAGAAAAAAGTCATCAATACGCCAAAAAGCACTAAAGCCAAAAAAATCGCTCAAACTAAAAATATCATCAAAATCGAAAAAATCGCAAAAAATGCAAAAAAATCCCCAAACCAAAAAAAGCGGCAAAACAAAAAAAAACGGCAAACTAAAAAAATCGCCAAAACCAAAAAAAATTTCAAACCCAAAAAAAAAATTGCTAAAACTAAAAAAAGAATCAGCAAAAAAAATAAAAAAAAAGTCGTCAAAATTGGACAAAACCGCCAAAACTAAAAAGTCGCCAAAACTGAAAAAATCGCCAAAACAAAAAACATCGCCAAGAACCGAAAAAATCGTTAAAACTAAAAATATCGTAAAAAATCGAAAGAAAATTGCCAAAACGAAAAAATCTAAAAAACTAAAAAAAATTGCCAAAACCTAAAAAACCGGAGAACTAATAATATCGTCAAAAACCAAAAATCTCTAAAAAACGCAAAAAATGTAAAAAATCACCATAACGAAAAATAGCGCGAAGACCAAAAAAGGGCCAAAACTAAAAAAACCCCCAAAAACGAAAAAAATCGGCAAAAACGACTAAAAATGTTTAAAAAATCGCTAAAACTAAAAAAATTACAAGAAACCGAAAAAACTTCCCAAAACCGAAAAAAGCGCCATAACTGAAAAAAATCGCTGCAACTAAAATAGATCGCTAAAACTAAAAATATCGTCAAAAATGAAAAAAATGTTAAAAAACGCCAAAGCCAAAATATCATCAAAAACAACGAACAAAATTTAAAAAATAAAAGAACTAAAATTAAATAAAAAAGCACAATGAAAAACTGCCAAAATGAAAAAAGGGATATACATATGTGTATTCAAACGGAATCCTTCCTGTGCGACCTAAAGCCGCACTTTACTTAATTTATTTTATATTGTAGTGTTTTTTCGGTTTGACGACTTTTTTCGTTTTTTCGGTTTTTGGCGTTTTTTTAGTTTTTTTGCGATCTTATTAGTTTTGGTGGTTTTAGCTATTTTTTTTTAATTTTGGTGCTTTTTTTCTTTAAGCGCTTTTTCATTTTGGCTATTTTTCGTTTTGAAATTTTTTTAATTTTGGTATTTTTTAGTTTTATCGTTTTTAAAAATTTCAAGAGCTTACCTCTTACGGCTTCCAAGATACAGCATATTGTCTAAACTACATAGTAAAATTACATTACCTGATAGAACATCCTTTAATTTTTATTGTTTTAAATATCAGTGTTAATTGGTGTAGTATATTCTACAGACTAAACCAATTAACACTAACTTTGAAAATTTTAAGTGTCTATATACAAGTGTCTGTATATTACAGTAGTATTTCAATATGAAACATATTGAACAACATATTGAAAAATTATTTCTCAATAAAACTTAAATTGAACGAATAATAAATTTCTTTGGATAAAACCCATATAGTTCGACTAAATACACACAACTTCAATTAAAAATCATTATTATTTTGTAGCACTAAATGTATTGATTTTGTTCGATTACACTAGGCAACAGCCATTTTGTTATTTGGTTCTAGCATACTTTTTCTCATGGATTTGGACCTACTGAACACGAAAATGAATTTTAAAAATTTTTCTGTCGATTGGTTTGCGAGATACAAATTTTTTAATTTTTTTTTTTTAATTTTTGGAGGTACACTTACTATTTTGAGCATATCTTTAGTCTTCTTTGACCTATTTTATCCTACTACTACTCAAATTAAAGACAATTGAGCCGTCTACAACTTATTCTCAGAAAATTTTCAAATCGGGTTAGTAGTTTTGATGTTGGCGGCTTAAAAAGGTTAAAAAACTGGGTTTTTTTACTAAAAATGTGGCTGAAAAATTCATGTAAAAATTCATATAAAATATAAAACGCGATGTTAACAGCGATTTTAATTTTTTTACGTATAGCTGACATCAAAACTACTAACCCGATTTGAAAATTTTCTGAGAATAAGTTGTAGACGGCTCAATTGTCTTTAATTTGAGTAGTAGTAGGATAAAATAGGTCAAAGAAGACTAAAGATATGCTCAAAATAGTAAGTGTACCTCCAAAAATTAAAAAAAAAAAATTAAAAAATTTGTATCTCGCAAACCAATCGACAGAAAAATTTTTAAAATTCATTTTCGTGTTCAGTAGGTCCAAATCCATGAGAAAAAGTATGCTAGAAACAAATAACAGACAAAAGTTTGTTATTTGTGACCTAGTGTTATTTAATGAATTATTCTGTTTTGTTCTCCATGTGAAATGAAAAGGTTCGGTAGTATAAAAGCTTTTATTATTACAAGTTAATGTATTTAATATCAATGTTATGCTACTTCCTGTTATTTTTATTCCGCATTAAATACAGAACAGGTCTGAATATTATTAAATATTTCCTGGCGCAAAATTTTCGGTAAGTGAAACATTTGAATAGTAAAAAAAACTATTTTAAATGATCAGTTTATGATCTAATATATATATATATATATATATATATATATATATATATATATATATATATATATATATATATATATATATATATATATATATATATATATATATATATATATATATATATATATATATATATATATATATATATATATATATTATATATATATATATATATATATATATATATATATATATATATATATATATATATATATATATATATATATATATATATATATATATATATATATATATATATATATATATATATATATATATATATATATATATATATATATATATAGAAATATTGCTTTTTCTTTTATTTTTTATTAAAATATATCAAAACGCGAAAAAACTTGATTTGTTTTATTTTTGTCCACAAAAATTTACAAAAAACCGACTAATTGAAAAATTTTCCGATTAACTCGAATAATTTTTAGCAGTAAAGCTTGCTCGAATAACTCGAACGAAATAAAAGCTTTACTCGATTGTTCGAGTAATTTAAAACCTCAATTTCGATTAATTGATTAATCGAACAATTAAAAAGTCGATGAAAATGAATACCATAATTACAGGCCTTAAAATTGTAAAAAAGTATATAATTTTAAATTGCTCCATTAAGATAATTCAAAGATAATTTTGTGACTATAAAACAATAAGAAAGTTATTAGACCTTAACAAACAAAAAGAGCTGTATTATTTTTTAGTTATTTTTCATACAAAATTAATTGAAATCAGTTTGTATTAAAATTTTTTTTATTGAAAATATTTTGTATAGGAAATAAAATCACCTTTTTTCACTTAATGGCTTATAACTTTCTTATATTTTGTCAGATCTACTCGATCTTAAACTTTTTTCATTTGGCACAAAAATGTTTTTTCCGTGTAGCCTTAAAAATTATTCAATTTTGTTTCATATAATTTCTCTAGCTTCCAGCTGTGGTAAAGGGCTAAAAGATGTGTCTCAAAAAATTAAAAAACTTTTTTTTTATATAATTTAGCTTGGTGCAACATTCCGGAGGTATTCGAAATTTATTGGATAACTTTTTTTTCTTTCATACACCAACGCTCCACTCCATTACACATACATACATATTGGCCCTTATTGTGTTTGGTGGTTTTCTCCTTCGACTACGACATTTTTGTAATAAATTAAATAAAAATGTAGCGTGCTGTTTTTAATCTATTACAAAAATGTCGCATTTAAGGTCTGTAACTTTAAAGATTTAGCTTTAAAGAAAGAGCTTAATCTTAGTTTCAAACTATAATCAGTTAATCTGAAAATAAATTTAATTGAGTGCTAATTGTGTTTGCCGTTTTTAAGCGGAAGCTTTATTTGTTTACACTATTCCTAATTCCTAATTCAAATTTATTAAAATGTATTTGCTATTTTTTAGTTGGATTTTCTGTAAAATTGTGTTTCTTAGTTTTTTTATATATTATTTATTTTTCATATTTTAGTGATTATTTGATATTTACAATAAAATAATTTTTTTTACCTACTATTCCTAATTCAAATTTATTAAAATTTATTTTCTATTTTTTAGTCGGATTTTCTATAAAATCGTGTTTTTTATTTTTTTTTAATATTATTTATTATTTAGAAAATCCTATAAAAACGTGTTCTTTAGCTTTTTAAATATTCTCCCCTATTGAAAGGCGACGTCGACGTCACATCAACACGACATCAAAAATATGTCAATTGTCTACTATATGTCGACAACAATTGATTCATATTAACTTGCTGGACTAATTTCATAAGCTTCAGAAAAAAGTAAGAGACTGTCAATAGCAGTCAATTGTTGTCGACAATGAGTAGACAAGTGACAATTGTTTACTGTCGTGTTGATGTGACGTCGACGTCGTCTTTCATAATAGGGGGAACTATTTATTTAGTTTTGCTGCTTCTTTTTCGTTTTGGCAATTTTTTTTTTGTATTTTTGGCGATTTTTTTATGTTAAGCAATTTTTTTCCATTTTTAGCGTTATTTCATTAGGATTTCAAGATGTTTAGAACGCCCTTTAATTTTTAGCTGTCATATATTTGCTTTTGTAGCGGCCAAAATTTTACATATGCTGTGAAAATTTGAGGTCCGTAGCTCTTACAATTCTCGAGAAAACAGCCTGTGTCAAAGTTTTCATATTCTGTGAAAATATCAGGCCCGTAGCTCTTACAGTTCTCAAGAAAACAGCCTGTGTCTGAATAATACAACAGAATTTCAACATGTTTCGTTGCTCGCTTCAATAAAAGTGTAGTAAAAAGAAGATAAAATAAAAAGAAACAATAGCGAAACTTAAGAAATAATTATTATTTGCTAAGAAATAAATTTATGTATGTATATTAAGGCGACTCACAGAAAAAAAATTGCTACCCCTCTCATATTAAAGATCGGTATTTTTAATGAGGTTTCCCAAAACATTTGCACGTGAGCTGGACCGTGCCTAAAAGAGGTCCATTTTTGTACTTTTTTGCATATTTTTTACATCCAATGGTGCATTAAACCACGCTTTTTATCCGTTTTTATTGCAGACGCTACTTATATTAAAATAAATTTAACTACTTTTGTTTAGTATTATGTATATAATTTGAGGCATTGTTTATTTATTTCAGTTTGAAGTTATTGCAAAAATTCGTACGTTTCTAAGAACAGAAATAAATAAACAGTGCCTCAAATCAAATAATTCCTAAAAAAGTACAATTTATTTTAATATAAGTAGCACCTGCAATAAAAACTCTTAAAAGTCGTGTTTTTTTTGGAATACTTACTGCATTCCTGATGGTATGAGTGGTGAACTTTAATGCAGCATTGGATGCAGCTTAAAAAGATCCTTCAAACGATGTAATATTTTTTATATATTGTCTTGGGATAAAATACGAAAATATGCAAAAAAACTACAAAAATAGACCTTTTTAGACATGGTCCACCTCACGGGCGGTAATCGCTAGACCCCTCGAATGTTTTAGGTAAAATATCGGTCTTTAATTTGAGAGGGGTAACAAAAACACGTTCTTCTTCCTCATACAAGTCGAGTCGCTCTAATGTACATATACATAAGTATCATACTATTACTATTTCGTCAATACTTAAAAAAATACAATCGAACGTGTTTGTTGATATACTAATTTCATATAAGCTTAAACCGCCAACGTTGGCCGCTTAAACTGGGAAATAATATAGAAAACTAGGATTAAAGATTACTAATAGCTTTATTTTATAACTCAAACGTTGGCTCTGTTAACGTTAGTAACATGAAATTTTAATATTTCCTATTCCATAAAAATTTTGTTTTGGAACAGTTTTCATTTAACAGAAAAAATATATCTATGTATTTATTGAAAAAATAATGTAAAATTGAACCAAAATCATATTTTACAGCCAATGTTACTACGAAACAACTGTTAACTTCAAAGGATAGGTATTTTGTATTTGAGAAGGAAAAATATGTATGTCATTTTATGTTTGGAATACTTAAACATATATTAAAACATATTCTTACAATTTTTTTGCAACTTTCTTTCTCAAAAGAACCAAATTATTGGTCAACAATTGCGAACTTTGCTGCCATCAATGTTTTTAAAGATATCTGCGGTTTTTAAATCGAAATTGCTATACAAATTTTTAGAACGATTTAATATGAAAAGCCACATAATATTGCTGTGACATGTCCAGTAGCAGAAAAAAAAATATTAAAAAATAATCAAATTAAAACGTCTATAAAACACATAAATTTAAAAATATGTAGTTTCTTCCATATTCCATCGACTTTACAATTCTTTTTATTGCTTTTAAACACAATCCAAAAGAAAAAACTAAAAAATTAAAATTTTTCATTTTTATTTTAGAATGGTTCAAAAACAAGAAAATAAAATTAAATTGAAATGTATTGCCAGAATAAAAAATTTAGAAGCTTTAGAACATATATTTTTTGGAAAGCTACTAACAATTGAAAAAATATGTATGTATTTGGTAATTTTTATTTGATTTTCTAATTCACAAACCAATCTCTTGCAGTACATAAAATGTTATTTGTCATAAGCGCTATAGAATACAAAAATTTTATGTTAACGTTTTCGTTCTGTGAAATAATATAACGAACGAAAAATTTACAGAATAAGGCTATAAATATCTAATCTCCAAGTTAGAAACTCTCTCTAAGGATCCTGAGATAGAAGCCTGAGACTGACGTATAACATAACGAAAACAATAGCGTTCATTTGTCAAACATTTGACTACAATCCCATAAAAATATTTACTAGAAATTATATTTTATACCAAAAAAATTTTTTTTAAATATTTTTTGTTGATATTTTCTTTATAAGAAGGCCTTCAGAAAGGCCTGTGCAGCAAGCGATTCATGAAATTAAACTTTGTTCTAACTTGCCTGTACGTATGTATGTATGTTTATAACTGGGTATTTTGTTGTTGTTAAATTTTTCAAGTTGTTTTTGTACCATTCATCGTCTTGTTTCTGGGCTGAGTTTTGTAGCTGTAGCTGCCGTTTTTATTCTGGTTAAAGATGTGTGTGTGTATTTTTTTCTTGTTGTTGTTCGCTTTTACGTTGTTTAGTTATATCAACCGTACTTCGGTATATGAAGTACTTTTTGGCACGTTTGTTGGGATATTTTTTCGCATGAGAGCTCATTAACGTTTCGCTTCGCTAAGTGCACTGTACACTCGCACTCGTTGAATATTGTCCATGTGTTTTCCTTGCTGAAAAAGCCTACACAACTAACCAACACAGCAAAATAACAGAAACAAAACCAAAAATAATACATATCTAAATAAAAAAGAACTGCCGAAAAACCAGTATTTTGAATAGCAATATTTTAATATAAAAAAAAGTCGTGTCATCCGTTATAGCGTAAGATTGGCGGTCGAGCACGAGTTAGTCACCTCACATAGTACCTATGCTTTGTGTGTAGTTCTAATACTGGAAAGTTTAAAGCCACGGTTATATACATATGTACATGCATCAAGTGTTAGCAAGCAGCAGCAAGTAGTAGCCTACCTGCCTGCGTGGTTAATATAGGAGTGTAGTAAATACGTATCTGATCTCAACTAATTTGTACCATATTGCAGGAGCTATATTAAGCATTGAACCTCAGAAATTGTGTGCTTGCTCGCTCGGCTGTTTGTTGTTGCTGTTGATTTTTTTTTCAAACTCACACACAGGCAGACGACGATCGGCATTCGTATTCGTATAGCGGGCATTCTTCTTCTAATTTGAATTATCGCTAATCGAGCATGAAGCACAAATTAAAACAATTAATTGAAACTAGTACATTAAACAAAGCAAAAACAACAAATATAACTTAAACGATACGATTTTACTAAAAAATTATCAACTAAAATTTCGCGTGTGTACAAAACAAATATCTATATAAACTTATATATACATACATATTTCGGTGAAATATAAATTCATTATATACATAAGGAATAAAAATACCTAATAAATAATTGTATTAAATAATAATAATTAAAATATATAAAACCAACCAAACCCGCCGTTACTCCATTAAGAATTATGTATGTGATTGTGATTTTAATGTTTGATGAAATTAAGTGTCCCTAATTATTTATTAAAATAAAGTTTTTGAAAACAAATATAATAAAAAGTTTAAGTAAATGAAAAAGCATATTGGAGGTATTTAAAAATGTTCTTTTTACACGTAAATGTAAAATAGTTATTTAAAAAAATACTACCTTGAAAAATATACCTACATTCATATACAGCAGAGTACGAATATTTTATGTAAAAATAATATAAAAATTAGTAAATATACACACATACATATTTATGTGTGTATTATATAAACAATAAGCTCTTGATATATATACTAAATATGTACATATCTTGTAGTTACGTATGTACATATGTATGTATGTGCACATACATATAGTGTTTATACATGCAATTTTTTTAAATGATGTAAACCAATCACCACTTACTTACATAGTATGTATGTATTTACAATTCAAGTGTTTACAAATACATACATATGTATGTAAATTCACCAGCTAAAAAAATATTTTTAAATTCTCTACGACCAACAAACTAAAATAATAATACAATAAACAAATAACGAAAAACAAAAGTTTTAGAATAAAATAATAAAAATAAAACATACATACATATATATTTAATCAAGAAAAAGTTAGCAAAAAACACTATATCAAATGATGATGCTAACAACAGAACACATCATGCATGGCCATGCCTCATCGGTTAGTCAAAGTGCATTATTTGGTTGTTCCACAGCTGGTCATAGTGGCATCAACCAATTAGGTGGTGTATATGTCAACGGTCGACCGCTACCGGATTCTACACGTCAGAAAATCGTTGAGCTAGCCCATTCGGGTGCTCGTCCCTGTGATATATCGCGTATTTTGCAAGTTTCCAATGGCTGCGTTAGTAAAATTTTAGGCAGGTGAGTGATGATAACAGTAGAAAGGAAAGAAAAAATAAGTTTTTATGAACATCATCAAGACATGTTGCCGTTTTAACTGTCAACTGTGTTCTTTATCTATTCCAGTTTGGTACGAAATATGTCATGAAAAAAATAATTCATTGAGATTGAAAATACAAAAATCCATTTATTACATAGTATGTTGTACGTAAATATGTATGTACATATGTATATGCAAGTTATTTAAAACTTATTAAAGAAATAACAAAAATTCTCATAATCGCTTTTTGCCCAACAACAACACCCGAAAAGAATAATTTTGTATCTTTTTAAAAATAACCTCTAAACATTTAATACAAAAATTAAAGTTAAAAACTAAAAGCTGCCTACATACTTACATACATATGTACGTCAAAGTGCCTATTGATAGAAGTGGAAATTAATAAATATATGTAAATAAAATACTGAAATTACTCGTAGTTGAAGGTTTCTACGAAATTCGATAAACATAATGGTCTCGGACTAATAGTCATTATTACTAGGGTTAGAGTAGAAATACAACCTAACGGTTGCGGGTGCGTTTCTTTTTTTATATGAATATTTGACAACTTAAAACGTTCAAGAAAACCGTAAGAAAGTGAATCTATTTTAATTTCATTGTGTTTTCCAATTTTTGTAATAATTCTCTTCCAATTGTTGCCATAGTCACCAAAAATTTTCATGTTTTTGGGAACAAAAAATAAAAATTTTTATAATTTGTTGTGAATGACTACGAAAGAGAGAAAATAAAATATGAAAAAAATAAATACAAATTTAAATTCGAAAAAAATTAACCAAAAAGTTTAAATATTTATTGAAATTCGACATTTTTAAATTAAATTAATATAAATTCTTAAAAATTTTGAGTAAAATAAAGGCAAATTGTGCAGAAATTGTCCAATAATGGCAAGAAAAACCGCAACCGCCACCGCAGTTCATTTAATTTGTTATTTCTTTGAGAAACGGAAACCGGGCCCGCATCCGTGATGTTGTATTTCTACCCTTATACGCAACATATTTGCAAATAAAATTACTTGAAAATATGTTAGTGCCGGTCAGCGTTGCCAAAATGATGATTTTATCATATTTTTGATGATTTTTAAAGATTTTTTTCTCTTCCAATTCATTTGTTCCCGGGGAAAATCTTCCTATTTTAAAAAGCCTGAGGTCTGAGTTCAAGACTAGTTTCAGGCAAGCCAACAACATCATGAATTTTTTTCATGTGCATTGGTGTGTTATTGGGTTGGTTGTTGTTGGACTGTTAAAGTGATGATAGCACAACACTGATCACTTTGGCAGTACCTAATACACTTTACAACACCCTCCTTCGTCGGTATTGTACCAGAACCGTCGCCGAAGTAAAAGAACTAATAAAATGGCTATATAGCTTAAAACACTCAATGCCTCTACTTGACACCAGAGGGGCTTGCAACACTGCTCTACAAAAAAAGCGAAATAGCCGAGTTGTAAATTAGTTAAGCTTTCTATCTATCTCCCACTTCACCACCTGTTCTCTCTACACTATCTCTTTCCCAAAGAAGGTAACATATTAATTAATTAACTGGTACGCATTATTTGCCTGATTGTGTTATTTCTCTTTAACAAAAGGGAGAGGGAAAAATCTGCATCAGCTGTTTAGAGTTTACATTTTGCTCTGCACTAACGCAACAGTTCAATAAAAGAAATTAATACAAATTTTATGTTTTCATTGATAATAAGATTGTGTGTTAATATAATTATTTGTGTTTGCTTAAATAAAAAGTAAACTGTTCAGTGTAGTCACACAGAACCTCTCGGAAGAACTTTATATGGAGGAAGTGAAGCGAAAACTGCGCCAGGGCCAGATGTCGTAGTCACAAATTCGACTTCGAAATACGTAATACGGGTGATTAAATCGTGTGTAAAATTGTGTGTAAAACGGAAATTGTAAATTTTTTAAACCGCAACAAATGTGCCATTTACCTACTATGTAAACTTAAAGGGCGTGCAAAATTGAGTGTGTTTTAAAACTTTATTCCGAAAGACAGAAGTAGTTCATGCAGAGAGAAATATAACATTCCGGTGCTTATTTAAACTTGTTGTCCTAAATAAATGCTTATACCATTGATTCACCTAATTTTTTAATTTGAATTTAAAATTTTTGCATTAGTTCCCTTCAAAATATTTGGGGAAAAAACTCGCAAAAATTTCTCCCTCTTATTTGGAACAAGGCGAATTCAGTACCAGGTAAACTCGTCATTAAAACAAGTACAACAATACAAAAACAACATGCAGTTCGGTCATTATGAACAAACCTAATCTGTCAAAAACAGCAGGCCAAAACAGGGACGGGAAAGTTGGTATAGTTTCCAATTTTTTGTACACTTCGAATCTTAAAAGTACAATGTTACACCAATGGCTTATTTAGTACAATTAATAATTTTCCTACTTTTTTTAGCAAACCTCATTATTGCAGTTTATTTATTGTGATAAAATATTTTATCCTTTTCGTCCGCTCGTACATATGCCACTTTTATCTGAATTAAATTTAAATTTTGCGAAGTATTGAAAACAAAGTTCGGCTTAAAAGTGCTCAGATACGGCTAGCTCACAAAATGTCTCTATAATAGGTCCGTTTGTTTACTTTTACAGTAAAATGCAGTAAATGATTAATTACTGAGTAAACTGAAAAATTTACTCTCAAAAATGCTATTGCCCAAAAAAGTACGCGAACGGAAAAATAGTACAAATTCGTAAGATTAAGGAAATATCTGATAGCAAATAAATATAGTGCTGAAAAACATTTACAGTTTTGACTACTCAACTTTCTTTCTTCTTGGTAATCGATGTATTGTACACGCAAATTTTAAGAAAATATAAAAAATTAATTGTATGTAATCTTTTCCATTTGTTTTTACATTTTATTTGATTTTTCTAATTTGTGTCTAGTTAAATTTATTCAAAAGTACATGATCATTTGTTTTTGCTACTGAATACCTTATAAACAAGTGCAGTAGTAAGTAGCCAAGTACTTAGCACTTTCACAACACTAACAATTTAAAGTAATACAAACAAAACAAAGCAAATGGTTTCTAAAAAATTGATTTCCTCAGCATGTATAGAAAGAATATTTTCTTAAAAAATATGATTAAAACCAATATAAGGAATCGTCTTCATGCAAATACCGTGTCATCTTTAATACAATCCATAGATTTAATGAAATCTGATTCTAGTAATTGTTATGATAATGATATTTTAAAACTTATAACACACAAATATGTTAAAAACAGTTGATAAACAGTTGGACTAAGAACTTGGGGACTAAAATTTTAGTTTTTTAAAGTACATATAAAATATGTATTTAATTTAGTATAACTAACAAAAAATACTTTTAAACAATGTACATTTTTGTCGCTAATTTTTGTTTTAAATAATATAAAACACATGTACTATATACAGTATTCCCCGGCTAGTTACCCCACGCTTAAATGTATTTCCCGCTTATTTACTTTGAGTTTTAAATCCCCGCTTTTTTCCTAAATTTTTCAAACAAAAGTCCACGTTTAATTGCCATACGTTTAATTACCCAATTCGGGTAATTGCTTTAAAAATGAAACTATTAAATTAAAATGTCGTCTAAATTTTATTCGTTGAATTGCCTAAGACTATTTGACAACAACACTGCAAGTAAAACATCCAAGTTTACACGTTAATCATAAGTATGACGTATGTATTACGCTTTTGTTAGTAGGATATAACAAGTCATCTCAAAAAGCAGTAGAGATAAAATTTAACATAGCAAAAGCCATTGTTTTTTATAGCTATTTTTTTAGATTTAGCTGAAACATGTACAAATTCCTATGTAACATATGATTACGCGTTTTTTCATACATAACTTTTTTCGTTTTTGAGTTGATTTTCATTCGTATTTTGGCCCTTTGAAATCATCAATTTGCCCCAAAACAAAAAACCGCAAAATGCTTCACTGAAATGCAGTAAAGTTCATTAAAAAATTGGAAAAACTTTTAGAGAACTCGACAGAGTGTGCAAACAAACAAAACTTTTCGCAAACCTTTCATCCGAAGACACAAACTTTCAAAATATTTTTAATCGTTTCGTACATGAGCAAAACCAAAACAAATACTTTTGCAATGACAAATATTGCAAACAATACAATTGGCTTTTCACTCATCTACTTGCTTTAATATCCCGTTTCAAGCGTACAACTGCAAACGAAACAAAAGCAGAAATGTATTTTGTTGAATAGTTCATTGTATTTAGCATAAATGAACAAACACATTCTTTACTATGATGAAAAAATCATTCGGGAATCGTTTGCAAATGTAATTTCTTAAAACTATTCAATTTTGCTCTCATTCTTTACTTTTGTAGCTGCATACATTTAAGTTAATGTACATTTAGTGTACAGAAGCACAAACAATACAAAACTAAATTGTACTATTATCACGCAATTCTTACGCTGATTTAAAAATCCTGTTTTATTTTTAATTCTCTTTAAAATTGCTTCCAAAAACCTTTTGCATTCATACTATGATTTTTAGTTGCATGTCTTTTTATAAATTACTCACAAAATTTGCTTTATTTGATCTTTCACAACAACAAAAACCTAACACAATTACATAAGAGATAGACAATGAGAGAAAATGCAGATAGAACTATATGAAAAAAATCTCTAGAAACTGAAAATGTGATTTTTTTCTCTACCCCGTTCGCCATCATACTCCAAAAATCATGTTTTAAAAAACATGGAAAAAATAATCGTATGAATTGCGTGTATCATTCTCGTTTTTTTTTGTTTTACACATTGAAATATACAAAACAAAATGAAAGCAAACGTTTCATTGAGTTTATTTTCCTACTCTGGTACTCGAACGGACATAATGTGAGATATTTTAGATTAGAAATTTGCCACAGATATATGTACAGAAAAGTGCTGCATTTTCTCTATTAAATAATTTTTCTGATTTCAAATATCTGTTTTGGTACAATTATGCCCAAAAAAGTACAACTTTAGAGAACAATTGGTTACAATTTTAAAATCTCATTTACCATCCCTGGACCGAAATACAAAGGAAAAAGATGGCGCTCAGTAAAATGTAAACAAACAATAGAAAAAAAATCAAATAGATTTTGACAGATTGGGTGTAAGCAGCCCAATTCGCCTACGAACAGCTGATGATCATATGCGCTGATGAGTTCACCTGGTATTAATTCGCCTTGATTTGGAATACTTACTTTTTTCCCTAAGAGTTTTTTCCCGCGGTAATTGTAATTTATAATAGGAGGAATGGGAAAAGAGAAAATTTTCCCGGGCAGATTTTATTTAGCATAGGGGAAAACACCCGCGGCATTGTTATTCATTATTGGGCTGAATATTTCTCTGATCTCCGAATTTAGTTAGTTAGTTCTTCTAATATAATAACTTTTCCATTTTAGCGACTTTTAATGTGTAAAGCCGTATACATATTACCGAGCCTGAGTAAAATGGATCCATTTCGTTGATAAAAATTTTATTTATTAATTATTTTTAGCAACTCCTGATATGCTTTTACCCTAATCCTGTTATATCCCAAGAGAACGTTCCATATCATGGCACCAGATAAATTCTTTTAACAAATCATTATTTATACCAATTTGTAACTTTTATGCTAAAAATTAAACTCTTGACTGGCACTTTTTGGTACACACTATCAGGCAAAAACCAATGTGGCCGCTGACTGTCAATCAACCTTTTTTTTGTAATTGACTGTTTAATGACGTAATCAGTGCCCACACTATCTAGCAAGCAAAAATTTGAGCTAAACTGTCACTCGTGTTTGATACTGTGTACCCTGCTTGACTTTTCTTCGCAATTTTTTTATGAAGATATACAGTGATGGAAAAGAAATAATAAGGACAATTTCTTTTTTCACAATAACGCCTCATAAAGTTTTTTTGAGCTAAAAGTTTATGGGACCACACTGGAGTCCCATAGAGCACATCTGTGGAGCTCCAAAAAAAATTGGAACGTAAAAACTTAGAAATAAAAAGGTTATGTGGGTCACAATTCAGTAGCCTTAGTACTCAGTAACCTTAATAATTCAGTAACCTGAGTTCTCCAGATATTTGTGCCAATCTTGTGAGTTCAACGATGCGATGGTGTCAGCAAGTATTCCAAGAGGAGCTTCTACTAAGTAATGACATAATATTAGGATTAAATAGTAAAAACTAATTTTGTTCTGTAATGTATAAAATGTCCCTATTTACATAAATTTCCGAATACAGCAGGATTGCAATTTTTTTGTATTATTTACATCGACTAATTGAATGCCATGATTTTAACTTGTATATATAATTTTTTATGCAAAAGCATATAAATATATAAGAAAATACTGAAAATATTTGTGTCTCTAATATTTCTTCCACCACTGTATAAAAATATATGTTTCATTGATTTCTTTAGTTTTTGGCTGCGTCAAAAATATCAAATCACATTGTGATGATGCAGTTTTAGTAACACTACATTTACACATGAAAGTACTTTCATGAAAGTTTTGTATACGTGTTATAAATAAAAATTGCAATAAAATAGACATTTTTCTTGACAATTTCTTGTTTGTTTACACAGGAAAGTGAAAGTTCATTTTAAAAATGTCGCCAAAGCGAAGAGTTGCAAATATTTCTATACTCATGGAATTAGAACTAGATTTACTAAGAATACCGCATAAATAAGTTTATAGGGCAATAGTTGGAAGTAATTATTATTGCTAATATTTTAACGAGATTATTATTATAAAGCACATTGATTGTCTTCTTTGCGTGTATATAATGAAAAATATTTCAACTCGTTTCCTACATGTACACAATAAGTTAAATTTACAAATTTTATTTTCTCACAATCCTGCTAATTTGTATAAATCTTTGTAGTGGGCAACACTGTTCACCTCTTTGTCATTTAGCATTCAGAAAGTGTCAAGAAATTGGTTTCTTGAAAAAATCCTTTAAATCCGAGTGGAAAGTAAAATAACATTTATAACCTTTGGGAAACTCGTGAAGATGTAGAAGGAAATATATATTTGCCGCAATTTCTGTAACTTTCATTAGTGGTTTAAAAAAAGTTTTTGCGAAAATATCATATATTTTTCATTTTAGTGATATTGATCAATTTAAATCTTTTTTTCTGATATTAGCAGGTTTTCGATATTTACTCGAGTTGTTTTCCAAGCTTTTTTATAATTTTGTGCGTGAATTGGACCATTTTCGCGGTGGAAGTGGTTTTGCTACGTTCTTATTCTTACGGTCATGGCAACTTTCAGTATATTTTGAGGATTGCTCCTGATCTTAATTCTTTTTCACGAATTTTCACTATTACATATAATAATTGGTATAATTGAAAAAAATTACATAAAATTTTAAAATGTACAAGGATCTTTTATATATTTGGCTACAAAAAAAGTATTACCTCTCCTATCTAGAAGGAAATGTAAATGTAAGGAAATCATATATGCGTATGTTCTGTATTTCATGTGGAATTAAAATGTGCGGAATTATCAAAGCATTGTTATTATAAATATTAATTTGCAACAACAACGCTTTGATAATTCTGCACATTTTAATTCCACATGAAATACAGAACATAGCCGATAAACTTTTAAGAATGCGTTTTTGTTTTTATTTTATAAAAATGTTTGCCTTTGCTTTGAAAAATATTTTGCAATAAAATATTCATGATGATCTTTTATATCAAAATATGATTTTTATTTCGTCAAATGATTATTTTCTTCGCAAAGCTTCTGGAAACGCTGGTGCCGGTCTACACTGTTAGGGCTGCCATACGTCCTGGTTTGCCAGTATTTGTCCTGGTTTTACACAAATTCTCCTGATATCCTGGTCCACTCTTAAATTGTCCTGGTACAGGTCAATAGAGACAAAAATTTAATTTCTGCTGGTTTTTGTATGAACAGAGGTCAAGCTTTCTGTTATAACGCTGTTTACATGAAGCAATTTTACCAGCATTTGTTGCTTGGGGCTTACGTCGTTCAACTACTCGATGAAATAGGGAACATTCGTAAATTCAGTAATTGCGCAATAATCAAAGTCCTGCGTTCGAGAACCATAATTTGGCAATATTTTTTTCATAAAAAGTTTCTTTGTGCAAGCAATTGACAGTGCTGTCGCTAATTGCTGCAGCTAGGGCAGCATTTTGATTAGTGTTGCAATAGTTTGCATACCGGCTGCACACAATTACTGCATTAACGAATTCACCCATAAACATAGCTGGCCTCGCCAGCCCCATGTGCTAGTTTCGCCCCTTGTAATTTTAAATGAATTTTTTGCTTTTGTTAAGTCTTGTATCTATTGTTGGACTTAAATTTGATATATGTATATGGTTGACACATGTATCAAAATAAAAATTTGTTGAGGTTCATTTTTATATGATTAGCTCTTGGAATATATAAGGTTTTGTTGTACTTGGAAAGATTTTCCGTCATCCCACGTCAAATTTGGTTTGTAAACAGACCGGTTTCGGCTATATGCCATCTTCAGTGTTCTATTGAATACTTAATCGTTTTTGTGTTGTCCGTTGTTTCTTTTATAATTCTTTTGTATACCTAACTTCCTTCATTGATCCCTTTGTACTCTTCTCCCTATTTCTCTCTCTCTCTCTCGCCTCTATATGCTTTTCTGTGTCTCTACCTGTTACCTGTTATCTTACTTACGTCTTAATCATGAAACAGAACTAAGTCTGCAACTTCAGGCAAAAACGCTGGCAAATAAACAGGCCCAAAACTAAATCGGCAGTAGCTTCAAAATCCTCTCATATTATTGTTTATTTTCTTTTGTTGTTATATTTCGTATGAAATATGTATGAAATTTTATTAAAACACGGCAACATTGTTAAGAGAATGAGGGGCTAAAACTGAGAGCATGAGAAAAAACGTTCTCAAAATAAAATAGATTCTATCCCATGACTGCTTTTTACGGCGTATGATTAATGACAATTTGTATGGAAAAAAATCGTCTAGCCCCAGTTCTGATTCATCATTTACTATGATGTTTGTGTTTAATATTTTTTTTGTAATCTGCTCTATTAGTTATCAGTTGTTTTATCCCTACGTAGGTAATACGTTTCGTTGAAGGTTCGCTTGTGATATGTATTATACCATGTTCATACGGACAGCAATATTCGATGTTCGCTATCTCATTCAAGATTCGCGTCCAAATCATGATGGAATCTACATGTTTTGCCATACAAAATTTTGAGAGCGAACCATCTTGATTCATTTTGAAGCTGCGAAACACGAAAATTTACTATCATCTCCAATTTTGATAACAAATTATCGCTAGTTTATCTGAAATAGCTGTGAAAAAAATTTAAACAAAGAAAAATCTAAATATTAATGTATGCAGAAAAATAAACAAAACCATTGAAATAAAAAAGAGCATATATATTTAAACTAGGGATGTAACGATACGCCGTTTTGCCGATCCGATACCGATACTTAAAAATAAATATCGCCGATACCGATTCCGATACCGATACGAATATTGAAATTGAGTTCAAGTTTAGATTAACAAAACTCAAGTGCAATTTTTTTATTATACAAAATTTCAGTATAAGAGATTATTAATATTTAAAATTGCTTCCAAAAAATCTATATTAAAAATATGCAGAAAATACAGTGCAACAGTCCAAAAACACACGGACTTGACAGTATAGATTCGATTGTACTAACACGGGGTAGTAAAACCCTATACTTAGCTTGGTGAATTTGGTGACCAATTTCGTTTTATGGACCTCCAAAATTTTGGAAAATCAGCGGGCCCTCAAAAAAAGGTGTCATCAACTTTTGGCCAACAGAAAATTCAAACTCGGTGATACCGCTTAACTATATATGGAAATAATGTAGCTAAGAGTTCGCTTAACAGATTTTATTACCATTTTATGCCAAAAAATTATTTTTTCGTGCACCTTTTTTGAAAAATTAAGGGAAAAAAATTTTTTTTTTTCACTTTTTCCAGAATAACTTACAGGGACTCGTAATTTTTTATTAACAATATTTGGCAAAGTTGTAGCTACGGTAAAGCTGAACAACTTTTGTCAACATGTCAATACAATCTGAATGTATCTGGGCATCCTAAACAGCCCAGAAAAACTAATTTCTACCTTAAAAGTTTTCGTTTTTTACGAGCTAGGCTATATTTTTATTGCATTTTTTTGCTTTCTTTGTTATTGTTCCACTTCTTATGTTGCTGATTTTAGTATTTACTATTTTTTATTATTTGTTGTTGTTTTGCCACATAATGGTAATGAAAAATTTGGAGTCCCTACAAGTCCCTACTTTTTTAAATTTTTTTTTCAAAAAAAGTACAGGAACATATTATTTTTCTGGGCACAAAATGTTAGTGAAACACAACAAAGAAGTATGCACTTGAATATACTATTTTCAAAAAAAAATATTTTTTATCATAAAAAAATAGTGAAAAACTACAATTTTTAAGGTAAAAAGTGGTCTGTGTGAGCTATTAGAGTGCCTAGATACGTATAGATTGTATTGATATGTTCACAAAAGTTGTTCAGCTCTACCGTAACTATAAGTTTGCCAAATATTGTTAGTTAAAAATTACAAGTCCCTGTAAGCTCTTCTGAAAAAAGTGAAAAAACATTTTTTTCCTTAATTTTGTCAACAAAAAGTTGACGAAAAAAAATTTTTGCCATGAAATGTTAAAAAAAATCTGTTAAACAGACTCTTAGCTACATTATTGCCATATATAGTTAAGCGGTATTATAAAGTTTGAATTAGCTGTTGGCCAAATACTGATGACACCGTTTTTTGAGGCCCCACTGATTTTCAGAAAATTTGGAGGTCCATAAAAAAAATTGGTCACTAAATTCACCAAACTGAGTAAAGGGTTTTACTACCCCATTGTAGGACAATCGAACCTGTACTGTCCAGTTCTTGTGTTTTTCCAAGTCTTTATTTGTCGCATAGTGTAATTAGTAGAAAAGCAAGAAACAAACAAATTTTAATTCCTTTATAATTTTAAAAAATTCTCGCCATACTCGCATTAAAAAAATTGTGAAAATGTGTAATTTTGTATCCATTTTTCTTGAGGAAAAATCATTATAGAACACCGAAAAAGAAATTTGTCCGAGCATCGCTTCCAATTCGGTGATTGGTAATCGAAAAACAGAACTTCTTGCAATGGCAAGGATATGTAAAACTAATTAGAAATTATCCAAATTTGCAATACTTCCGGATCCCGATTTCTACATTTTCATGACTTCTTTGGAGTGTCTTTTTTTACTGGAATAAGATTTAAAAAACAACGAATTGAATTTGAATTCATGGTAAAATTAAAAAAAATAAATAATTTTTTTACAAAATAATAGTATAAAATATTATTAATTTTTTAAAATTGATATTGATAAGATTTAAAAAATAACGAAATGAGTTTAGTTCATGGTAAAATTAACAAAAAATAAATAATTTGTCAGAAAAAAACTCTGAAAAAATTTGTTAAAGTATCGTCGTATCGACAGTAAAATATCGCCGATACCGATGTATCGGAAAATCTGAAATATCGCCGATATATCGGTATCGGTATTCGTTACATCCCTAATTTAAAGTAAAATTAAAATATATGTTTTTAAATTTATAATCGCACTATTTCCCAAAATTAATTTTACTTATTCAGTGGAATATTAGCCCCAGGGAAATGCGCATAGGAACCAGCTAATACCCCTTAGTAATCAATGTCAATGTGTTTTTATATTAATTTTTATATTAATTTTGAGAAAAAGTGCGATTATAAATTTAAAAAACTAAAATTTTAGAAACTCCCAAAAAAATCACGAATTTAAAACATGCAGCACCCGGCCAAAAAACACTTTTGAGAATACGAGTAGTAAATGTATAGTTGTTGTTGTTATTACATTTATTTTTCTACATACCGTCTTACACCTGCAATTAGAGCAGGAAAAAAGCTTGTCTGTGTAGTATATGGTACAATAAGAAAATAAAAAAAAACATAATTGATTACTTTGTTCATGCTTAAGCTTTGATATTGTTTAAGCTTCTTATTGATTTAAATAAAAGTTTGGGTAAATGATCTGTATTAAGCCCCAGTGAAATGTGCATAGGAACTAGCTAATACCCCTTAAGCTGTGTTCTCACTATGTGTATTTGCCATATGGAATGTCAAATTTTCACATGGTAAATTTGTACATATAGTCTGACCCACTTCAAACAATACCCTGTGTTATTTCTCTGTGTACAGTACACATGACTTAGAACGAGTTCTATTTTCAAGTGACAAAGCATCTGGCATCAGCTGGTTTTTAATAAAGCAATTGTTTGCGGACGGGAAAATGAAATAAAATAATTATTAAATTAATAAAGTATTAAATTTAATAAAATAGGAATAAAATTAAATAAAAGAAGTATATATAACAATAAAATAGTTATAACCACTCGGCTGTTTTATGATTGTTTTGCTTTATAGGTTATGTCAAATGTACGTAACATACCAACAGGTGAACACAAAAATTATAAACCTTATGTAAACCGCAAATTTTGACATACACATGAAATCACATGTATACAAAAAAGTGACATTCCATAAGGCTAATACACATAGTGAGAACACAGCTTTAGTAATAAATGTCAATGTGTTTTTATAAACAACTAACATTATACAGAATAAGTAAAATATTAATTTTGGGAAATAGTGCGATTATAAATTTAAAAAACATAAAGTTTAGCAATTCACAAAAAAAAAATCACGAATTTAAACTTAAAATAATTCTTGCAAAAAAAAAACCGACAACAAAAAATGTGTGACACCGCCCTCATATTTTATCATCATGTACTCTTACGAAAACTAATTGTGTGTGCGAAGTTTCAAAAGAATCGGTTAAGTAGAACCACAATGATGTATTGTAACGATAACTAAATGTGTATGCAAAGTTTCATAAGAATCGGTTAAGTAAAAGTAGTTAAAAGGCACATTTACTTTGCATGGGCGTGGCACTGCCCACTTTTTTAATCTGATGTAGTATTTAAACAAAAACTTAATGTGTGCGCAACATTTCATAAGGATCGGTTGCGTAGAAGTAGTTGAAAATGGCCCATTTTTCAATGGGACCAATCTGGAAGCACATCCTTTTAAATAAAGAAACAAAATCCGAAATCGGTTCATAAATGACGGAGTTTTTAGGGAACAAAAAAAATATGTACATGACGAATTGATAACCTTTCTCTTTTTTTCAAGTCGGTTAAAAAAGGATATAGTGAAACGTACTTGAAAGTGTAGAAGATGAAAGAAGAACAATTGAACACCAAGATTCGCAATCGTGATTCAGAGAGGGAACCAAGTGGTTCATATTACCATATGAACATTATATTAAAAATGTCCTAACAGCCCAAGTCTACGCGTGCAATTTCTGTTGCAGCAATTCTGCTTTTTTAGTCAGAAAGAACGAGAGTGGAATACATATGGTACACTGTGGCACTAACATATACGGATGATGATATATATATATATATATATATATATATATATATATATATATATATATATATATATATATATATATATATATATATATATATATATATATATATATATATATATATATATATATATATATATATATATATATATATATATATATATATATATATATATATATATATATATATATATATATATATATATATATATATATATATATATATATATATATATATATATATATATATATATATATATATATATATATATATATATATATATATATATATATATATATATATATATATATATATATATATATATATATATATATATATATATATATATATATATATATATATATATATATATATATATATATATATATATATATATATATATATATATATATATATATATATATATATATATATATATATATATATATATATATATATATATATATATATATATATATATATATATATATATATATATATATATATATATATATATATATATATATATATATAAAAGAGAATAAAAATAAATAGTTTTTGTTATTTTTTAATTCAATATATTGTTTTCTATACACTTAACGTGAAACAGTTGTTGTTGTATAATGTCAAATCCAAGTTGGAACGTCCTCCTCAATCTCCTGATTTAGCTTTTTACCAATTACTTATGAACCTTTTGTAAACAAATAGTGCAAAGTGTTACCCGACCTTAGTGAAACAAAGAAAACCAATTTTAGTCACAGAATGGTTAAAGGGTGCTTCTAAATGCATGTAAAATATTTGCTTATTCAATGTCCAAGAGTTGAAAACTTAAAAGTTGATCCAAAAGTTACTAATCTTCTATAAACCATATTTAGTTTCAAACGTCCTTAGACTTTTTTGGGTCGCAAAATAACAGGAAATGTTATTTTTCTTTAAAAAATTTTTGGTATGACAAAAAATTCAGTCTTTTTACGTCGCGTGTATTGAAAACAATATATTGATTTAAAAAATAACAAAACCTATTTATTTTTATTCTCTTAATATTAAGAAAAATCTAAATGAAGTTATAAGTTTAGTCGAACTGTATGGGTTTATATCCAAAGAAATTTAATTATTTATTTTCTTTGTCTACATGCTTCGCATTTATGTCTAAATAAAAATATAATTTAGTTGAAAAATTAAAACTGAACTCAAGCCAAAATAATTAAATTTCTTTGGATATAAAACCATACAGCTCGACTAAACTCATAACTTTATTTTTAAAATCTAAGGCAGGAACCGGCAAACACATACTAATACATTTTGCTTGCATGGGTTTTGTTTTGGATCTCTCACTCTTACAGAGTTTTTGTTAGTGTATATCAAGCAATAGCAAGAAACAAGCGATAACACAACCTGCTTGTTTGAATGTTCATGCCACACTGATTGATTTTATTTACTGGGGCCTGTTCTGTAAATCACGAGATGCCAAATCACGGTGATTTCAAAAAATTAATAAAGGCTAAATTATTGCTTTCGTTAATTGGACTATTTATAGCGTTGGAAGTTCGAGTAAAATGTTCTATTGTAAATGACAAAAACTTAAAATACAATAACAATCCACTTACAAATCAGTTATTAACAGTTTACTTTTGAAATCACGTGATTTCAAATCACCGTGATTTTCAGAACATGCCCGACTTTTAGTTAATACGTGTGAGTACATAAGAGTGAGAGTAAAAGATTTGAAAACCCCATGTGATTTGCTTTGCCAGTTCCTGATCTAAAGCCACCTAGCAAAAAGGATGTACATGTTCAAATAAACTGAACAAACAAACATTCACACAAACACTAGTACTTGTAATTATCAATGATAATTCATACTAGAATGGAGAAATAATAAAAGAGAAGCTTTACACAAGACAAAAGAAAAACGAGAATATCAATAACTATCAAATGAAATGCAGCTCTAAAACTGACAGTATGAATTGATTAAAAGTAGATGATATTCAACTCTTGACTGCAAACCACCGACTATGGTCGAGTGGTCTAAGCGGTAAAGAACTCTGATGAGATTAGCGGGAGCTATCGAAATGTCAGTTAAACCCTCCGCGCAGTCAAAATTTTCTTTGCCTACATGCTTCACATTTATCTCTAAATAATAATTTTTTTGAAAAACTAAATTGAAACCGAACTCAAGCCAAAAATAACTAAATTTCTTGGATAAAAATCTAAATATCAAATCGTCCGTATATTTTAGTTACGTCAAATGAAATGCAGCTCTAAAACTGACAGTATGAATTGATTAAAAGTAGATGATATTCAACTCTTGACTGCAAACCACCGACTTTGGTCGAGTGGTCTAAGCAGTAAAGAACTCTGATGAGATTAGCAGGAGCTATCGAAATGTCAGTTAAACCCTCCGCGCAGTCAAAATTTTCTTTGCCTACATGCTTCACATTTATCTCTGGTCCCATTGAAAAATGGGCAGGGTCACGCCCATACAAAGTAAATTCACATCCATTTTCAACTACTTCTTCGCAACCGATCCTTATGAAACGTTGCGCACACATTAAGTTTTCATTTAAATACTACATCATGATTAAAAAAGTGGGCAGTGCCACGCCTACTAAACACAACATTAATGTTTAGAAAAGTGGGCAGTGCCACGCCCATGCAAAGTAAATATGCCTTTTAACTACTTCTACTTAACCGATTCTTGTGAAACTTTGCATACACATTTAGTTATCGTTGCAATACAGCATTGTGGTTCTACTTAACCGATTTCTCACAAATTCAAGAATTGTTGCAACAGAAATTACATGTGTAGATGGGGACTTAACTTACAGTTTAATCGGCGTAGCAAAAACGCAGAAACTTGCTTGCACTTCTATAGAAAACTCCTGTATTTTTACAAAACAAATAGCTGTAATGGATAAAAAAAAAGAATTGTTTGTTTTCATTGTCAACATTTTTTAATCAATGTTTTTTGCGCAATATTTATCTGTTGGTTGTTTTTTATTAGCAAACATTTGTAAGCGTGGCAAGCGTTAAAGATGGTACGGAGTTTATACGGAAATTCGCAATCCCATAAGAACTGTGTGGAAAATAAACTTACGGAAATTCAGTTTGGTAAATTTCTTCAAGAAATTTCCGTTTGCTAGTACAGAGTTCCTAAAGTATACGGAATTTTTGGTATTTATTGTCTATTATAGGGATATTATTGCTATAAGTGGATACTTTTTCCGTCAACTGAAACAAAAATGAATTTGTATACAGTTGTTTGGTCACGGATTTTTTAAAATTTCTTATGTTGCGCAAGTTGTAAATAGTTTTTAGGATTTTTGTATGTTGTAAATTAAAAAATTAAGGAATTTTTGTATGGAAACATAATAGAAATAAATATGAATTTCCGTAAGAACTACGTAGCAGCCTTTAAGCGTAGTGCGCAGTTCTGCTTGAATTTCAAGCTGCCATAAGAAGTACATATGTGTAAAAAAAATAAACTAAATACCATATTTACACTATGCAACAGTTTTGCATGCAATTTTCATTTTAAGAGAGAATGTTGAAATAGAAATGTATACATTTTGAATTTCTTCTCTGTCTTTCTCACTGAAAAAAGAGAGTTGCATGCAACAAAGTTGCGTAGTGTAAATATGGTAAAATTCAAGTTGTTAAATTCTTAAAGAAATTCCGTTTGCTAGTACGCAGTTCCAAAAAAAAATCATGCAATTTTGACATCTATTGTCTATTACAGGCTTGTTCTAACGGTAATGTTCACACAATTGTTTCGTCACGGAAATGTTTACATTTCTCATTTTTCGTACATCGTAATTAATGTTTAGTGTTTCTGTATGCTTTACATTAAAAAATAATACATAAATATTTATAAATTAAGTTATGAGTTTTAGTCGAACTGTATGGGCTTATATCTAAATAGCCCAGTCAAATAAGCAGAAAAAAGGGCCCAACTGCGGAATGAGAGATAATAAGCTAAAAATTCGATTTGTTGTCCTAAAAGTTGTCTCAAAAGTCTCATAAGATCTCGTGTGTGCGTCGTAAGTTATTCAAGGTCAAAGGTCACGAAAATCAGTTTTTCGCAATTATCTCGGTTTCTATAGCTCCAATGATGTTAACAGTTATTATAAAAATTGTAGAGCGACAAATTTTGTATTAAACATTTTTTCATATGTATTAAACATTTTTTCATATCTGAGATAGAGGGCAGAGAGCCGCAGCGTTCAGTCATACTCAATGTAATGCAAGGTCAACCGTGAATCTCGGTGAATCATACCTTGTATAAAATTATGGAATGAGAAATAATAATATATTTACCCGTTTTATTTCTTCCTAAAATCTACTTTAAATAAATTAATATAGAATTAGAATATACAATAAATATTTCATTTAATGAGCTTTTAATTACACAAAGTAGGTACACGGAAAAGAAAAATCAATCGATCGGTACATAAATTAATCCCAAACGGTGTCAAAAGTACGGTAAGATTGATTCAATTGCGGAATATTCCAATGCAACACACTTAATTTTAGCCTGATTCGGCTTTATTTATGTAAAAAATTATTTTAAATACGACAATGTTTATGAACTTTATACCCAGTCGTATTCGTACTGTGTTGGTGTTTGTTTGCTTTGATGATAGCCACAATACACTGATGTGCTCTTCTTGTTATTTATTTTCATTTCTTGGAAATAGCCGACAAGTAGCGACAAACATCGTATTACATACTAGATTCAAGCCCGCTGCATACTTCAATCAATACCACCGCATACTTGAATCAATCCTACTGCGTACTTTAATCAATCCCTTATTTTTACTTATTTAATCCAAGAACAGACTTGAGATATATATTACATATATTTTTAATACTTAGCTAAATTTAATATTACGATGATTCTGTTGTAGTTGGCCAATTGGTTAAATATGTTATTGTTGAATGTGCTTCTTTTAGCTAATAAGGCCTATATTTTTAAGTAATTGAAACAAATGAATTACAACTTTACCCGACGATTTGTCGACTTTTTCAAGGGCTTGTCTGTTTATTTATAAAAATAAAAACATTTATAAAAATTATTATTCTACACCAGCATGAAGATTTTTGATTTAAACTTACACGTTAAAAGTTTTAAATTATAAAAATAAAGTTAGATGTTTAAACAATCAACACATCTTTGTCTAATATCACAGTTTTTACTTTATTGCAACCCTATAGCTAGCGTTTATATTGTCAGTATCTTCTTTTAAGTTTATGGCAATATTTATCTTCTTCTGAATATATACGCTCTCTTTTGAGCATCTTTTTTTCTGCACTTTCTCCTTATCCAGTATTTTAATCTCTTCAAATTCAGCTGTATGACCTGTTTCTAAAATATGTTTTGCCAGTGCTGGTGTTTCTTTTCTTTTATTTATATCCATTTTATGTTCTGCTACTCTTGTCGATAGTGCCCTCTTTGTTGTTCATATATAAATTAAATTGCATTTCTGTTCGTTGTTTCCCTTACATGCGATTTCGTAAACAACATTGCTTTGTTGTTGTTTTTGCACTGGCGCCTTGAGGCACGTTCTATGAAGTTTTTAGCAGTATTTAGGATCTGGCTTCTAGGTTGAGTCGCATTATAATTCATAAGTCTGCCAGATGCTGTTTCTTTAGTGTACCAATCGAAGTAAATTTTATTCCGCGATCTTATTAGCTTCGTGTCTAAATACGTTATTGTTTGATTTTTCTCAATTTCCATTGTAAACTTTAATTTTGGATGGTGGCTGTTGAGTGTTTTGAGAATTTCACCTCGATCGTCGTTGTTAATTATAGCGAAAATGTCGTCTACATATTTCACTATGTATTTGATTTTTATGTTTTTGTTTTTCATTTCTTTTATAGTGTCGTCTAATAGATTATCTAAAACTATATCAGCTATAGTTGGTGAGAGTGGGTTCCCCATGGCCATGGGCACTGGCACAAAGTATCTTAGAAGAAACAGGTCATACAGCTGATTTTGAAGAGATTAAAATACTGGATAAGGAGAAAGTGCAGAAAAAAGATATACAAAAGAGAGCCTATACATTCAGAAGAAGATAAATAATACCATGAACTTAAAAGAAGATACTGACAATATAAACGCTAGCTATAGGGTTGCAATAAAATAAAAACTGTGATATTCGACAAAGATGTGTTGATTGTTTAAAAATTTAACTTTATTTTTATAATTTAAAACTTTTAACGTGTAAGTTTAAATCAAAAATCTTCATGCTGGTGAAGAATAATAATTTTTATAAATGTTTTTATTTTTATAAATAAACAGACAAGCCCTTGTAAAAGTCGACGAAACTCGGGTAAAATTGTAATTAATTTGTTTTAATTACTTAAAAATATAGGCCTTATTAGCTAAAATAAATTGAATATTTTTACTTAATTGTTTTAATTTAAAATTTATTTTTGTTCATTCCTGGTATTGAACTTAACTCATTATATTTGTAAGCCAACTCCTCATACAACTCAGCTAACTCAGTATAGAAAGAACGACAGCTAAAATCCAGTATACACCAGCAGCATATAATATGACATTTGCTGGTTATTTATCGGCACTGAACGATCAAACAAAATAACCAACAACAAAAGTACTACAGTGAATTGTGGCTATCAGCAAGCAAGCGAATACCAACACACTATGACTTTGTAAAAAAGTTTATAGAAATAGTCGTACTTAAAATAAGAATTTTGGTACTTAATTTAAGAAATTTTTACGTGATTCAAAATTTTATCACATGATTTAAGAATTTTATCCCGTTTTCGGCTTCATTTTGTGTTAGTCGTACTTAAATTGTTGATTACAATTCGTACTCAAAGTAAGTAGAAAATACTTGAATTTAATATGGCATTTTTCTTTCTGTGTAAGTATTATTAAACGAATATATTAGATATATGCAAAATGATATCAAATATAATGTATTAACTATTAAACATTATAAATTATTTCTTGTAAATGATATTTCAATAATTTAATAACTTTATACAAGGTGTTATTCACTGAGATTCACGGTTGACCTTACATTACATTGCGTATAGCTGAACGCTGCGGGCTCTCTGCCCTCTATCTCAGAAACAGTTGTGCGTATGAAAAAATGGTTAACACAAAATGTGTCGCAAATTTTCTGATATACAATTTTTATAATAACTGTTAACATCATTGGAGCTATAGAAACCGAGATAATTCCGAAAAACTGATTTTCGTGACCTTTGACCTTGAATAACTACGGCGCAGACACGAGATTTTATGAGACTTTTGAGACAACTTTTAGAACATTAAAACGAAGATGTATACGAATTTTCAGCTTATTATCTCTCATTCCGCAGTGAAACCCTTATTTGACTGGACTAAAAGAAATTTATTTATTTTGGCCTGAGTTCGGCTTTAATTTAATTTTTCAATTAAATAATATTTTAAATTTTAATGGTAGTATGTACATTAGGGTGGAGCGTCAGATCTTTTTTGCGAATTTCAATTTCGAATAGCAAAAAAAGGTTGCATTTTATATATAGATACATGGAAAAAATAATGAAAAAATTATTGGGACCTACTCTTAGCCCTCAACCGCAGCATCAAGATTTTGAATATGAGATCAAATCGATCAATTTGTGAAACATCATATGATGCAACATTATATATTCTTTATATGTAGCTGTTATAACTCATTACACTGAAAATATCCACTATTTTATATACTCACAATATTATGACAGTAACGGAATGTATTTTGTTCAAGAAGTATTCCGTGCAATCATTTTTAAAAGATTAAACATATAAAATTCTTAGCAATCTTATTTTTAACTGATTCTAACCAGCGTTGTCAACTCAGTGCTTTTCGCACCGTTTTTAGTGCTTTTTCAACTTTTCGACGCGAAAAATTTTGGAGTTAGTAGTGCTCGGTGCTTTTTTGTCCAATTTTTGGTGCTTTTATTTTTTGACGGTGGCACTGAATTCAAAATTCAAAAATTAATTTTTTATCTAAAAAATGTTTTTTAAGTGTAAAATTCTTTGCTAATGCAACTATTTCCTAAACATGTTTTTTGCAGTATTGCAGAAGAATGAAAAAATTGATTCGAGCAATCAGTGGTGCTTCATCTTTTGTTTTTTTTTTGTCAAACCCCATTACAACAAATTGTCGAACCCCACTAAAACTAATTTTTGTACGTATTTCGATTGCTTGGCACTTCAGATTTAAAAAACTCCGTTTTCACGAAATTTGACATACATAAACATATGTATATTCTACTCTTACGTGCGCATCACGTGTCGTAAGAACTAGCCCGATACTTTTTATGGTTTCTTTTTATAGCCGTCTAAACTTGGCCATCTCGGCCATTTTTTGAGAAATGTTCGTCATATTCAAGATTGAATAACTTTAGAGCGCGTCATCTGATATTAATAAATTTTGCCTCATTCCAAAGTTTTCAGTCTCTTCCTAAGAAGAATTGATTAAGAATGACATAGTTTCCTGTTAGAAAGTCCTCTAAAATGCCAAAGTATCCTGAAAAAGGTATTTGTAATTTTCTTATTTTTTTAACTGACATAAAAAAAGAAGGAGGTTAGGAATTCGTGTGTATTTTTTTATGTTTGTATTGGCATAACTCTGTCATTTCTGAACCAAATTTCAAAGTTCTTTTTTTGTTTGAAAGAAGGGTTTGCTTGCTGTTTGGTTCCACAAATTATTTTTCGAAAATCGGTGCAATTTGCAAACCGTTTTTTTTTTGAAAGGGTTTGTCTGCAGTTTTGTTGCATATTTTTTTTTTCAAAAAATTGGTGGGAAAATATGCTCCACCAAGCATAAGTCTGTCATATGTGATCTGATTTCCAAAACTCTTTTCTTCCCTCCCCCGAAAATATTGATTATCGCATAATCCTCTATTTATGAACCAATGAAAAATTTTTTTGTTTCAAATGAATTGCTTGCAGTTTGATCCCATAGAAGTGAAAATCGGGCGGACAAAGTGGTAGCTCGATATATTAATTATCATATAACTCCGACATTTCTTGGTACATAAGATCTTTGCATTGAAGTGGGGGTTTTGTTTTTTACATATGTAATTATATTTATTACAGAGTTAACTACAACTGACAGGTCTTAATTGTACAAGGTCTTTAAGTAGGAATAAAAACTTCATAGAAATGTTTTTATGCTTTACTACAATGTCAGAAGCTCATATTTTTTGAATTAAGTTGTTTTACTTCAAAGTAATAAAAAGTTATTTAATAAAATAAAAAGTTAATTGACTACTCGAATGAAATTTGTATTCGCTTTTGTACATCTTAAACTATGAAGTGGTTGTTGAACACGGTGGTGTTGCCAGTATTTATTAATAAATCACAAAATAATTAAAGTTGTCTTTTGCATATAATTTCTTAACAAAGTTATGTTAGCTTGTAACTACTATGAACTTCAAAGCCAAAGTAAAATATTTTTTAACATACAGCCGTAAGCCTCTTAACATTTAAAAATAAAGCAAAACTCAATTATTTTTACGGAACTTGTTGTTGATGATATAACAGTGAAAATAGCAGAAACAAGGAAACCTCTTTTATTTTTACGGAAGCTGCTATTGGTTCTTTTGACAGTGAAATTGATCCAAACAAATAAGGAATCATTATTTTGTATGGTTTTAAGTCTGTTAACTTTTTAACATTTAAAGTTGAATAAAATTTTTGTTAAACTTAAATGAAAAATAAATAGACCGGTTTTTAATTGAGTTTTAATTTATTTTATATTTCAATTTCAGTTAATTTTAAGTACGGAATATTTTGAGTGTACATACAAGGTCAGATTTCAGACAAACTTAAGATGAAATAATGAAGCAAATTTTCGAACTTCTAAGTCTTTGTCATATCTTGCAAAAAAAACACATTTTCTAAAATAATTTGAGGTCGCTGAACACGAAAATGATATTCATTTATTTTTCTTAAGGCGCGTTTTCCCGATATTCGCGATAAACAAGATTTTTTTCGTTTATTGGCAAAAATTCCGAGAACTGCTCATATGAATAAAATAAATTGCATACTGTTGTATAGATATCTCTTTATTCTTTCATTCAATACACTGAATGTGCCGATCGTATTAAAAATGTATAGAGTTACATGCGTTAAAAGTTTAAAAAAGTATATTTTTAGACCTTCTACCAAAAACTATCATTTTAAATTGCTCCATTAAGATGAACAAATTTATTAAGTATATTTTTTCGGGCTGTATTTCAAAGATAATTTTGTGACGATCACATGATGGATGCAATCGCTAAATTCTGATAAAAAAATAAGAAAGCTATTAGCTCCTAAGCGAAAACAGCTATATTATTTTTAGTTATTTTTCATACAAAATTAGTTACCCTGCGTTTAGACGTGCATGCAAGTTCTGTGTACGTATTTTCAACGAAAATTGTGAAAAAATACCCAACTGTCTTGAATGTTTACACGGCCAGGTGAAAGTTCATTTTAAAAATGTCGGCGAGAGCAGAACAACAAAAAAAAATTTCTATATTATTGATATAATTTGCTGTTCATATCCCATAAAATGGGATAGGAACGGTACAAATTTATTAACTTTATAATATTTTCTTGACTTAATTTTGGCTCCATTTTTGATTTTGTTTACTTTTTAATGCAGAGTTGCCAATAATACAAAAATATTTAATTTTAAGGGAACCAGATAACATTAAATTTTATTCGTATTTTTTCTACGATATTTAAGTTTTAAAACTTCATTAACTGCTTGATTTATGTATATTTAAGGAAAATAATATTAAATTAACTTTTAAATTTATTTAAAATCAGTAAAAATACAATAACATTATATTGCAATCCAGTTAATGTGTACTAAACTGTTGATAGGGTAACACTGTTATTTAATTTGTCATTTTAATTGTTGCAAGTGTCAAAAAATCACTGTCTTGTAAAATCCCTTGCAAGTGAGCGTAAGTTGGCTGCAAGTGCGAAAAGTGTAAGTGTATTAGTAAAAAAGTAAGACTGTATTGAGTTTTTCGAACTTGCACCTGCACGTGTAAACGCTAAGTTAAATAAGTTTGTATTAAACATTTTTTTTATTGAGTTATGAATTTTTAGTCTAACTGTATGGTTTTTATCTAAAGTTATTTAATAAGTTTGGCTTAAGTTCATTTTTAATTTAATCTTTCGATCAAATTATTTTTATTTAAGAAAGAAATTCTAAAGCATGTAAATATTGAACATTCTAAGAAAAATTTTGGCTGTACGGAAGGTTGAACTGACAGCTGTTTCGTGACCACTAAGTCTACTCATCAGAGTCCTTTACCCACACTACCACTGACAGTGGCAACAACACTGTAGCGAAAATCCTACTAATATTAGTAAGCTCAATTAGCAGACTGTCGCTATCTTGTGGTGTGTCGCACATTATTGAACTTTTTCTAAATGCATGTTCAACTATTTTAAGCTTTTTCCATTTCGGTCTTACCAGCGTGGAATATCATCGATATTCTCAATGCTTTTTTTTTTATTGAAAATAGTTTTGTATGGGAAATGAAATCTGTTTTTTCACTAAATGGCTTATAACTTCCTTATATTTTATCAGATCTCCTCGATCTTAAACTTTTTTCATTCGGCACAAATACGTGTAGAATTAAAAAAATTATGAAAATTTTTTTTCTATAAAATAAAATGCATATAATTTCTCTAGCTTTCAGCCATGGTAGAGGGCTAAAAGATATGTTGCAAAAAATTAAAAAAATATTTTTCGTTTATAATTTAGCTAGATTCAACACTCCGGAGGTATTCGAAATTTATTGGCTGACTTCTTTTCATACACCAACGCTCCACTCTAATGTACATTAGCGGGTTATTTGTATGGGAACATTTTTTTATTGAAATCTTTAAATCTCTCTGTTTTTGCAAGGCAATTGTAAGTAAGGACCCTAAATAATAATTATGCTAATATTTCAAGTAGCAAAAAATTGGTAAGAAATATTATATAAAAATTGGTTTTAATTATTATATATATAACGAAAAAAATATTTGTTGAACATAATTATTATGTTCAATTAATATCGTCATTGGCTCATAACTATTATAATCGATAAATAATTTTTTTGCTTATCCATAACTACTGCTGTCCATAACTACTACTTTCTCTTATCCATAGCTACTACTGTATTATTAACGATTTTAATTTTTTATATTTACGATAATAATTATTTTAATATTAATTGTTTAATTTTGTACACTATTATCTAAAGCTAAGTACTCTGTTCAAATTTGCGAAAAATGTTGATCACTTGAGGTCTACACGTAACCAAGGCATATTCATTACAGGTACCACCATAACTAAAACAAATACAACACCAAAAAACACATGTATTTTGTTGGTAGAAATACCCCAGAAATATGTCAAATCCATTAACTGTGAGTCGCACACATTCATAAGCTCTCTCAAATCTACTAACACATGCCCGTTGTTGATAGAAAACTCCCAGACATGTGTCAAAATCTATTGTCTGTGTGACGCACACATTCTCAAATTTACTAAAACAGCTGTTCTTGTAGTGGTACCTGTTCAATATACCTTGCACGTAACATAATATGTAAGATGAGATTGTCGAATTCAATCGCAGAGAGAATTATGTTACGTGTAGAGCGTTGTTATATAACAACAATCTTATGAGATGAACTGTCAAAAACACATGTTCATGAAAATAAAATAGTGTGCATGTGTGAGTGTTTATTAGAATAAACGAAAAGCGATGTTTTTGATAAAATTTCTGTGTTAAATAAATGAATAAATGTGTTTAATTGATTCATAAATTTAAATTTGTGTGAAAAATTAAAAATAAAATAGCTAATTATGAAGAGAAAATTCGACATTTTGTTTTTAGTATTCTGCCGATGTTTTTTCTCATGGTATCTCAAAGTTAATGTCAAGTGAAGACGCTGTGTCAACATTAGTTTTTTTCATACGCAAAATATGACTAGTAACCAATTATAATAGCCCTTTAAAGTATGGTGCAATTGTGTACGTTTTTAAAAACCCAATGTTTGTTGTAAATTACACACAAAAAAAAGTGTGCTTATATTATGTCGCATGAAGACTCAAAATGATGTAGATATGTACATTTCATATGTTTTTCACAAAATAAGCAGAGTACTACTTCTGCAACAATTTTTCATGAGAAATTCCTGAAATTTTTTTTATATGAACTTTTGACAGCAGTTCGCACGAAATGATGAACACAGTACCATGCTTAAGGAAAAAATGCTTTGAAGAAAATAAAACTGTATTTTCCCATTTTAAAAATGTTTACGGACAAAAACACACCCGTTATAAATTAATTTGTCTAACTAAACTTTAATATGTAATATTTGTTATACCTGTTATTATATAATATATCTTACTCATAATAATTAAAAATAATTAAAAAACATATCTATCGGATAGTAATAGTTAAGCCTGAGAAATACTTTTATTTGATGCCAATAGTAGTTATCAAAAATTTTTTTTAAATAAAAATTGGTTACAATAATTACTCTTAAGATTTAAAATAAAAGTCTATTCATAATAATTATGCGCTATTTTTATCGAATATACGTTATAACTACCCTGCGGGAAATGTTGTACCAATCATCTTGAACGTACTTGTCCTATGACTGATGAAAATCGGGATGGTACGAAATGTTCCTAAGTGGTGACCGGTGAAAAGCATCATATAACATATCACAAAACTAGAACAACATTTTTAGCAAAAACCCCTCATTGCACCAGCAGATTTTTTCCAAATTAAAAATATTTGTTTAAAGTACAGTAATTCAGTAATACAGTAATTAAAGAACCCATCACAGGACAAGTAGCCTTAGTTTGAATGTAGAACCTATCACTGAGTATCTTAATTATGTCAATTGACCCCAATTACAACGCCATGTAAAAGTAACCGGTACCTTTCGTACAAAGTTCCGGAACTCGAACAGATTGTTAGTCCTTAGAAACCCGTCACGTGACCTGTCTTGTGACTGGTTCTTTTCCGTCTAAGGTTTTAAGTCCTTAGTCTTATGAAAGTTTTTTTGAAAGTCCTTTGATAACATAACATTTATAATAAATGCTTTACACCACACAGAAAAGAAAAACCGAGGCATCCGTACTTTAATTAATCCCAAGGGTGTCAAAAATACGGTAATCCTGGTTTTCCTGAAATCAAGTACAGAAAAATTGATTCAAGTCGGAATATTCAAGTGTAAAATACGGTCGAACTCGAACTTCTATAAATCGAATTTTGTCTATCTCGAAGTAATTCGATGGCAGTAGCGCTAAGAGAGTAAATAACTTATACCCTGTTCAGACATACGCCTTAATTAAGCAATTTAGGAAATTTGCGCAATTAAGGGCGTAATTGAGCTCAATTTACCATACAAGGCTTCCATTAATAAATAGATCAATTAGTACTTAATTGTTTCATAAATTGAGTAAAGTTCGAAATGCAACCGTTTGTGGTTAAGTATGTTCAGTCAGAAGCAAAAATTGTATACACTAGCAGGCCCATGGTGTAATAAGTATACAGATGGCAGTATAAAATCAGATGATTATTTTTTGCTCTGGTAATTTTGAGCATAGTCGACGTCAAACGCCTGTATTTTTTTGACAACCATTATCTAGTTTTGGTTTTATTGTTGTATTCGTTACCCTTATGCGGCCACCTGTATACTTATTACATTGGCAAGTCAAATGCTAATTGAGTAAGCTTAATTTACTGAACACTAAATTTAATTGCTCAATTAAAATGAAATTGTCGGAATTAAAACTCCATGTTTGAACAGGGTATTACAATTCTCCTTCCGTAATTCGAACTTCCATAACTCGAACGAGACTACATACATATGAATTCTATAACTCGAAGTATTTGCTTATTTATTTTGAATTATCTTTTTATTCGAGAAAATCCCTTTTTTACCTCATATGCTTCTTTTTTTGCGTAAGTTCACTTCTATGTATAAATGTGAGTCGTGCTTGATGATAAATATAAGTAAATAATATTGTATTTGTTTATTTGCAAACGAAGGACACTACAACTAATGAGCACTATAAAGCTTTGATTTGAGAGTAATTTTTAACCTACTTAAAAAAAGAAGAGAGGTTATCATTAAGTCATGTATTTTTTTATGTATGTTCCCTCAAAACTCCGCCATTTATTAAGCGATATCAGATTTTTAATTTTATTACCATAAGCTACTGGCCTACTTTGTTTTATGTAAATAAAAAATGCAAATTTTTTATTTCATATTTTCCCGACGTTTCGTGAATTTCATGTTCACTTTTTCAAGGGATTTTTTTGTTTATTTAATTAAAAAAAGAAAAACACCAACTAAGTCTATAATTGATATTAAAGTTTTACAGCCAAATTCATAAAAAATTCTTATTTTAGGTTTAAAACTCACAATTGTTATTGAACAGTTTCACGCTAAAAACTGTTTAATATAAAATTGTATTCATAAACACTACAATAGACATTGTGTATTTTAAGGAAATTTATATTTCGATACATGAAAATTTTAAAATAGGTTTAAAGATGGTATGCACCTGCTATAAACCTTCAATAAATTCATATCATCGATATATCAATTTCAACTTCAAATATCTTTGCAAATTTAGCACACAGGAATACGTGATATGCTTTAAATTAAAGCTTGAAGTCTTGGCTATAAGCGTCTGTTTTTTTTAAATTTGATAGAATATGTCACTTAATTATTTAAGTTAAACAAAATTCGCAACAAAATTAGCAAAAAAAACACCATCAAAACACATAAAAGCAAAAAGAAATGTTAGTGATGTAGAAACAATCAACACAAATGAAAATAGGCTCGTTATTCGAGTACCTTTTTCATACATGATTAAAAGATTCGTGTGAACTCTTTTGTAATCATTTCTCTTTTTTGCTTTTACTTCATACAAAACACGTGTTAAATAAGTTGAGAAATATATTATAAAGAGAGTTCAAAAAATCTTAACTTACACGAAAACAATAAAAAGCTATTCGTTTATTTCAATATCCGGATGAAATCATATTCTTTTTATTGCAACACTAACTACAAAACATGGTGGTGTTGCCAGTATCGAAATCTAAATTTCCTTAAAACACACAATGTCTATTGTAGTGTTTATGAATGCAATTTTATATTAAACAGTTTTTAGCGTGAAACTGTTCAATAACAATTGTGAGTCTTATACCTAAAATAAGAATTTTTTATAAATTAGGCTGTAAAACTTTAATATCAATTATAGACTTAGTTGGTGTTTTTCTTTTTTTAATTAAATAGAAAAAAAAATCCCTTGAAAAATTGAACATGAAATTCACGAAACGTCGGGAAAATATGAAATAAAAAATTTGCATTTTTTATTTACATAAAACATGGTAGGCCAGTAGCTTATGGTAATAAAATTAAACATGAGAAGAATTCATATTTGGCCATTAATAATATATAGCAACAATATCAGATTTGTTTTCTTTATTTAAAAGGATATGCTTACAGATTGCTCCCATTGAAAAATGGGCAGGGTCACGCCCATGCAAAGTTAATTCACATTCATTTTCAACTACTTCTTCTGAAGCGATTCTCATGAAACTTTGCACACATATGTATTAAGTTTCTGTTTGAATACTACATCATGATTAAAAAAGTGGACAGTGCCACGCCCATGAAGAGTAAATCTTCTTTTTCAACCACTTCTACTAAACCGATTCTTATGAAACTTTATATACACCTTTAGTTATCGTTACAATACATGATTATGTTTAGAAAAGTGGCAGTGCAACGCCTGGCCGCGCCCATGAAAAGTAAATACGAAATTTTAACTACTTCTACTTAACCGATTCTTATGAAAGTTTGCATATACATAAAGTTATCGTTACAATTCATCATTGTGATTAGAAAAGTGGGCAAGCGCCACGCCCATGAAAAATAAAAATTCATTTTAACTACTTCTACTTAACCGATTGTTATGAAACTTCGCACACACAATTAGTTCTAGGAAAAGTATATGATGATAAAATATAAAGGCAGTGCCACACCTATATATATATATATATATATATATATATATATATATATATATATATATATATATATATATATATATATATATATATATATATATATATATATATATATATATATATATATATATATATATATATATATATATATATATATATATATATATATATATATATATATATATATATATATATATATATATATATATATATATATATATATATATATATATATATATATATATATATATATATATATATATATATATATATATATATATATATATATATATATATATATATATATATATATATATATTAACTTTTTAATATTTAATTATATTAATATTTGAATTTATTTTTGAATTATTATATTAATATTATTAATTTGAATTTATTTTTGAATTATTATATTAATATTATTAATTTTTACTAATTTTATTTATTTATTTTATATTGAATTATTTTTTTCTTTTTGCAAAAATTATGTACTGCAAATAAAAAACCAAAAATGTTACTTTTATGTAACTAATTTCAATATATTTTACTTTACTTTAAGTTACTAAAGTGCCAGTTTTAAATAGAATATACATATCCATCATTTCATATATGTATGCATATGTGTGCAATTGATTTTTTTTCAACAAAAAATTCTATCGAAAGGTATTTTTATACATGATGGAGTACAAATCGTTATGGAAAATTCCGCGGACAAATAATTCGGTACTAGTGACTAAGGCTGCTAGCAGCGTAACTTAAATAATAAACAAAAAACTTCTACAACTCGAAGTCTCCGTAAGTCGAAGTTTTTTTTTTGAAAATTGTGATTCGAGTTATAGAAGCTCGACTGTACTTAATTTTAGCCTGATTAGGCATTATTCATGTAAAAATTCTTATTTTAAGTACGAATATGTTTATAAACTTTATACCCAGTCGTACTGTGTTGGTGTTTGCTTGTTTGATGATAGCCACAAATCACTGTTGTGCTCTTGTTGTTGTTTATTTTCATTGCTCGAGCATAGCCGACAAGCTGCCACACGTCGTATTACATGTTTGATTCAATTGTACTTATTTAATCCTGGGAACAGACTTGAGAATATATATTTTTAGTAGTAATATAAATTTATTATTTTCACTTCTTTGAATTTAAATTTTTTTTTCATTTTCGTATTGGAAATTTATTGGAGTTCGCAACTTACTTTCGAAGTAGAAACAAGCAATAATTTGCCGTCGATCAACAAAATAAACAATATACAAATATTTAATATTAAAAAAAGAGACAAATATTCGCAACAAAAAAGTATTAAGAAACACCGTTTTGTTTATTATGTATTTTACGTATACATTTTTTCTTTTTGTAAAGTACATCATAAACCCATAAACAAGCAGGCACACAAACAACAAATATAGTGTAGTACTCATATACATACATATATGAGTACCACTAAAGACAAAATAACAAGAGCAACAAATAACAGAAATACCTACGTTACTGTTGTCGCTGCCGGATGTGATAGCCCAGTAAACCAAAATTTATACTTGCGTACACCGGTACGCATAGAGGAACCGCAGAAGCGAGCAGGGCTTACAGGAGCTGCCCTGTCTATGTACATGTTAAGCAGTCTTTGCATAACACAAACGTAATCACACCTATGCTCAACCTAATACATTCGACAATACCAATTATTCCCTGTTGCCGGCCTTCATACGCCAACAGTTTTCAGGCTAACCAGGACATAGCGCAAAACATACCAAACAGTCAGTTGTTATACGCTAATGCTTCGAAGTCTAACCAGCCCACAGCTCAAAAACGGCCTCTTGTCAACGAAAACACTTGTTTCAATTATGATCGAATTGACGCTTCAATAGAAAATTTAATACAAACAGTAGTTTTTTACAACCAACACGACCTGTATAATGCAGGAAGTGTTGAAAATGCTGTCTACATTATTGCAGGCTGCATTAAACAAACCATGAAATTAAAAATCTGTTGCTGGAACGCAAACAGCATCCGCCAACATAAAAACGAACTAGAATACTTCATGATGGATAAAAAAATTTATGTTATGTTTTTTTCTGAGACACATTTGACAGCTAGAAGCTTTTTTAAAATCAACGGATATACTCTCTATGACACAAAGGACCCCCAAGTTAGAGCGCTAGGTAGCTCGGGTATACTTATAAAATCGCGATTAAAATACTAGTCATTGTGAAGACTATCTTCAAGCAACTAACATCTGTATTGGAGCTTTTCATAAAAACCTCATGACTTCATCAATTTACCCTCCTCCCAGGTACTCTATTACAGAAAACCTATATAGTAGATTTTTTAATTCACTGGACCCACGCTTTTTGGCCACCGGTGATTGCAACGCTAAGCACATGTTCTGGGGATCTCGCCTCATCACACCAAAGGGTCGCGTTTTGTTTGGCACAATTTCTAAAATGCGTTTGAATCAAGTGTGCAGCTAACTTACTGGCCATTCGAATACGAATATTCGTAACATCACTAATGAAGACTGGGCAAGAGCTGACGCTGACAAAGGTACTCTATTTATAAACCACTTGCAGAAAGTATTAATCCAAAAACGTCTGATACTATAGTTGAGCTGCCACCAGTCCTCGCTATACCAGCTGTTACCTTGAGATTTAATATTCGTGAGATTTGACTCTGTATTGCGGGCTTAAATTCGAAAAAAGCTCCAGGCGCTGATAAATAAGCAATAAAATGCTCTTAGAGCTAACCTATGCTGCAAAAAGTATAATTCTATTTATTTTCAAATGTATTTTGCGCCTGAAATGCTATCCCGCATAATGGAAGGTTTCGCTGATTACCAGCCAGGCAAAGATCATACGAAGGTGGAATCCTATAGGCCTATTATCTAACATGTCAACACTCTTTGAAAAGCTTCTTATGAGTAAGCTAACAGCCATACTGAATCGGATGCATTCCACACCACCAATTTGGTTTTTGGAGACAACATAGCACGATTGAACAAACACATAGACTCGTGAGCGTGGTTAGAAAAACTTTCGAAGAAAAGAAATATTGTTCTGCGCTCTTCATCGATGTTTCTCAGACATTTGATAAAGTATGGCACGAATACATAAGCCAAAGCGAAACCTACCCGAAAACACCCTTAAGCTTCTAGAAAGCTACTTAGCTGAGCAAAAATTTTTTGTTAGAGAAGGTAATTTTCTAAGCCCACCGCAACCGATTGAAGCCGGAGTTCCTCAAGGCAGCATCCTCGGTTCTGTATTATATCTGATATATTCCTCTGACTTGCCGGTAAGCAGTAACATACACATATCAACATTCGCTCATCATACAGCTTTTCTAAGTGTGCTCAAAAGCCATCAAGAAGCTTCTTGCAACCTGCAAGATTGAAACAATGGCGGATAAATATTAACGAACAAAAATCTCTACATATTACTTTTACATTATGCAGAGAAATCTGCTCACCTATACAAATAAATAACCAAACTATACCTCAACACACTGAAGTAAAATATCTCGGTGTTCATCTTGATCGTCGTCTAACATGGAAGTCCCACATAAATGCAAAGGTGACCCAATGAAATTAAAAGCACCTCAAATGAATTGGCTCATTGGAAGGAACTCTACTCTAAGCCTAGATTGTAAACTTCTTCTATACAACTCCATTCTGAAACCAATATCGTCCTACGGTATCCAGTTATGGGGCACTGCCTCGGCATCAGATGTAGAAAAAATTCAAAGGCGACAAAATAAAATACTCCGTACGATTACAGCACCTCCATGGTCTGTCAGAAAAAAGCGAATTCATAAAGATTTAGATGTGCCGCTGGTTAAGACAGTGTTTTTTAAACACGTGGCAAGATGCATAAAAAAACTTGAGTTGCACCCAAATCCCCTAGCCCGAAACATCATTATCTTTAGAGGCCACACTCGGCTGAGAAGGAGGAACACTTTCTCTCAGTCGAATATGAGAGACGTAGACAACAAAAGAACCAACCGCTGGCATTAGCTGGGCTTAAAAATTAAAATTTTAGAAGATACAATTTTGTTGAAGGTACAATAAATAAATATAACTGAAAAAAATTCTTAGTATTGATCTTAAGGGCCCCCATATACTACACGTGCAATAAAGTGGTTTGGTCGTGTATAGGCATTTAGTGCGATTGTACGCTTTGCTGTAGCGATGTCAAACAGAGTTTGATATTTTTCTGATGGTAACAGTTTGTGGTATTGTGTATGGTGAAATTAGCTCAGTTGAGAAAAGTTGCCAAAGAGTAAACATCCGGATAAAACACATTTACTTGAATAAATTACTCATAAATTAAGAAAAAAGGAACAAAATATATATTTGGGGGATTCACAAGGTAGTCATAAAGTCATATGTTTTAAAATCATAACACGAAAATATATGACTGCTGTGAGAAACCCCTCATAAGTTAGTGTGCTATTTCAAATTTGTGTCAGCTGATACAAAAAGGAATTATAAATACTTGAAATCAGAATGCCAAGAACAAGTGAAAAAATTAAAATAATAGCCAGTTTGTTTTTAAATTATTCAATTTGTTCATAAAGTAAATAAAACCCAGCTGAATATCTTTTTTAAATTAAAGTAAAAACAAATTTCGACGCACACCGAAAATGAAATTGTTTCAATACATAAAAATAAACGAAACCAGCTGTTGCCGGTGAGTGAGCCGACTAATTTTCCACGCGACTGCTAGCGGAAAAACGTTAGTTGGCTGCCACCTAGCTAAAGTATACAAACAAAATTTTCTCACTTGCATATTTTTAAATGTCTCGATTTTTTTATTTTTACTTGTTACACAGCTATAAAAATGTAATAAAATGTGAAGTTATAAAACTGTGAAAAATTTTAGGTCATACTTTACTGCATATTACTTACGTTCATTTATATCAGTGGCGGCGGATTGTAAATATTATCGCCGGCTCTACTAAATAGTTCGCCGGTTCGGCTCAGATTTTTACTGTGAGTTATGACAAAACAATAAACACAGCACAAAAGTCTTACCCCCATATTCATAGAATTTGAAATGAGTTTGAAATGTATTTTATGTAAAATTTTTCATACAAAATTTTCTTAAAATAGATTTCAAATAAATTTTATTTATTTATGAATATGGGGGTTATTATTTTAGGACTTTTTTATTTGAAGCACAACAACAATGTTTTTAAACTATCTTAAAATATTAGCACCTTATGACATTATGACATGATAAGACACCTTGTGAATACCCCAATTGTTTTTCTGAAATAAAACAAATCATTTCTAATAATTTTTAATAAAAAGCTCGCGTTTTCCTTAATTTTTATTTTCAAAATAAATGCGGTGCGCTGGAGTAATGTTAAACAAAGCTTCCATTGAATTTTATGACGAACTATTTACTATTTGTTTTCGTTATATTTTGCACTATTGAATAAGTCAGAACGTTTTCTTGACAAATTGTTCATACAATTTTTATTTACAACATATTAACGGAAATATCGGCTACAGCCGAATTTCAGCTGCCGCCGGTATTTTTTATCTCAGTCGCCGCCAACAACTATGCGAAGAATTAGACCTCTGGGGCTCAATTCTGGTTCTTTGATAATATGAAATGAAAAAAAATTTCATATTAGTTTTTATCATTACTTTTCACTTTATCTTTTTACAATTACACATTTTCTGATTCTCGTTTGAATTATGAAAAAATGTTTCATTTCATATGTTCCTGTGAAAACTTAGGTACTATGCAACGTTGTTAACTTTTAAATTTCAAAAATCGCTGAAACCAGGATAAAAACGCGCAGTTCTTGAAAAACGCACTAAATTTAAAGTTTTTCAATTTATATAAAAATAATATGTACTTCATCATTTCATAAATTAAAAACAGAATTTTTAATGCATTAAAGCACACATGCACTTGAAAAGTGACACAACTTAAAAATACTAATTTTGCAGAAAACGAGTTTTAGTTTTCGATTTACTCACACTTTCATGGAAAAATATAAATTTATTCTTTCCTCAAGAGTTTAGTATACAATAAACATATTTGTATGATTTTTATGCAATATGAAAACCAATATGACGGAATTGTACTAATAACTCCAAAAACGCATTTCTTGAATTGTACAACTTTTGAAGTGCATGGGCGACATAGTGGAGTAATAACAGAAATAAAAAAGATCAAAATTGTTGTAACTTATAAAAATATATAAAAGTAGGTATACATTTGAAACTAGAGCTTATCGGAAAGTTTTGTGATCATTTCTGAATTCAGCGGATAAAAATATACATATTGGCAAATCCTACGTGACAAACGCAACATTTCTACGTGTTTTCAGATTAAAATAAAATTTTTTTGGTCTTTCAAAAAAGATACCTTCAACTTGTGCATTGTGCTTAGTGGGATTTAATTGTACTTTATAATGGCATAAAACATACTTTTTCAACAGCTACTTGTTGCGAAATAATTGAGCACAAAGTTTTATTACAAATGCTACAAAAGTGGCAGTAGCTTTGAAAGTCGAAGTGTGTTTCCGTATTTTTTTTTAGCGAATTTTGCATAATAATGCACACAATATCTAATTCAAAAAAGAAAGTGGAATATAAGAGAATTCTAAAATAACTTATATGCAGCCAAAAAATATTGCCGTTTTTTATCAAAGCGTTGAACCCTTTCTGATGGACGTGATGGACGCTATATATTTTCTTAATAGCTATACATTTTTTATTGTACAATTTACAACAAAAATGTGTGGAGTTGTAGATAATATTACTATCTAAAATAAAGCTTTTAACAAAATTTCCATATTCCTTATAGCTTATGAGATAATATAAAAAATATTCACTATGTTCAACAAACGGTCGCATGCAACAAATTTTACACCTAAAAACGATTTTTTTAGATAAATAAACTTATTTTTGAATTTTGTATTTAGTGCAACCTTTCCAAATAAAAAGCAGTAAATATTAATAAAAAAAGTATCGAGCACTAACTTGAAAATTTTTCGCGTCGAAAAGTTAAAAAAGGCGAAAAGCTCCGAGTTGACAATGCTGGTACTATGTTGTCAATTGGCAAAATCAAAACTAAATGTTTACAAAAAAATGCAACACCGATATGTGTGTGTAATTATTTATATGTTATGGTTTTTATTAGAAAAAAGATGTTTTATTAATAGTTTTTGCGTTATTTAGAAAAAACAAAATAAAAATTTAAATAAAATCATATGCTTAATTCACAACAATTTGTATCGCCATTCTTGTATCAAATACACTTTTTGTTTATTTGTTTGTGAACACCTAGTGTAATTTGTATCAGCTTGTAATATTGTATTGATGGACAAAGGAAGAACAAGATACATACAAATACTCTCAGAGAGTACATGCAAATGCTCTCCTCAGAGTATCGTAATAAATACGACTTTTTCAAAACATATGAAATAAAAGTGTATTGAATACACTAATTTTTATATGAAAATTGTCAACAACAAGTTTACACTATTGTATTTAATACAATATTACACTCGATACAAGAGGTTTTGTGAATTAAGCAATAGTGGATTATTTGTTTTTAATGCCCGAGAAAGCATTTGCAGTGTGAATTGTATACATGTGTGTATGTCCGTGTGGGGAAATATAACTTCAAAATGGCTGGCACAATTTTAATTAAATATTTTATATTCAACAGTTCTTAGATATTTTGAAGAAATCGATATATCATCATTTATCCTTACTTTTGTAATTTTCTTCTCCCGTAACTGTCTATCCATGCCACTATAGCTCCCAAAGGCTATCGGAATTGGAAATAGGTTTCTTTGATTAAAAAGTTATTTCATCTTTAGTGTTCTATTTTATATATATAAATCATTAATTATCGTTTGGATTGTCAAAATCGTCCTTTAATTAATTAATTAATAAACGAATTATAAATAAAATAAGTAAAAAAGTTTTTAAGTTAAATGCTTTTATTATAATGAAACATAATAATGATGCAGATAGTGCACTAAAAGCTAAAAAATAATTATGTAGTACCAGGTGCCAGCTACCACATGACTCTCCTCACATGCATAAAAATGTAAATGGAATCTTATTACTTTCTTTCAATTACCAATCATAATGTATTGCATTGGAATGCACTCAATTTAATTTGACACTCAAATATGTGTCACTCAACTATTATGATTGATCAGAATTGATAAGATTGTAGTGCATGCATAGTTGACTTGTGGGTTGTACTACAGTATGCATAGTACACACGTGAGGTCCACTACACCCTCACCCTTAAGAGAAAAATTATGAAAGTGATTTTTCTTACTTTTGTCATGGTACCGTTACAAAATTAAAATTTAATTAAGTACTTATATGCGAGTTATATCTAGGAATAAATATATTAAGATAATTACATTAATATGTTTTCATTTTATATTTAAGAATATGAATTCTACTAATTTTTATATGATTTTATTTTATTTTGAATAAATGATCTAATATAGGGTACCATATTCTTATTCTTCTTCCAAATTTATTTAATTTGTTTTATTTTTGAATTTGTTCCTTTATCTAAAGCTCATTTTGTTTAATTAACATTGCGATCTTCTACGCTTCTATTAATTCTTCTTTTGTATAAATCTTATATATTTCATCCTAATTTGTTAGCTCTCATTCTTTTAAATTTTCTTTATTAAATTAGTTGCTTTATATATCAGTTTCCTCAGTATCGAATCTAGTTTCGCTGATTTATCATTTGGAGCGTGATTTCTTCATATTCGAAACTGGTTTCGCAGAGTTATCAGGTCCTATTATTTTTGATAATCATATTTTGGTTACGCAATTTCTTCATGAATCTAGTTTCGATGAATTATCATGACGTCCCATGTGCACAATATTATTTTCTATAATTACATCGATGTCTTCTATATTCTCAATTTCATTAAACTTCAATTTCTTCATATTTTTGTGCATTCCCATATTTGAAGTTGATCAGACTTCTGACAACTGCATTTTCCATGCTGTTTTCTTCTATACTTGTTTTATCTTCATTATTATATTTATCTTCTAATTTCTCATTATTTTATGTGCCTCATTATTAGTTTGTTCTTTTATTTGATAGCCCTCTTTTGCAATTAAAATTATTAGGTCAGTTCATTGGTCAAGTTTAATTTTACTTGGTGCTAGTATTATGTCCGTTAGAGTACCCAAAAGTTTTTAAAATTTTTTACTGAACTTTACTGCATTTTACTAAATTGCGTTCGTGAACACAAAATACAGTAAATGAGAACACAAATTGAGAGAGTAAAGTGACAGTTCATGACTGAGTATTTACAAACTTTTACTGCAGACATTTTTGTTAGTAAGATTTAGTAAAACGGAAACATATGATTCAAAAGGTAAACAAATAAAAGTAAGCAAAAACAGGAATACAAATTTTGAAAAAATTAGCGAAAAAAATAAAAAACCGGAACAAAAATAAAAAGTGAAGAATCGCTATGAAACTTTTCGCTTGTTTATTCAATCACATATCATTAAAAAGGAAATAAAAGTTTTAGAAATCATTTGTTTTATTTTGTTTGTATTACTTTAATTTGGTAGTGTTGTGAAAGTGCTAAGCACTTGACTACTTAGTACTGCACTTGTTTTTAAGGTAATCAATATTAAAGACAAATGATCATGTACGAGTACTTTTGAATAAATTTAACTAGACACAACTTCGAAAAATCAAATAAAGTATAAAAAACAAAAGGAAAAGATTACATAAAATTAATTATTTATATTTTCTTAACATTTTCGTGTTATAAAGAGTATTGTATCGATTACCAATAAGAAAAATAGTTCAGTAGTCAAAAGTGTAAATGCTTTTCAGCACTACATTTATTTGCCATCAGTTGTTTCATTAATATTACGAATTTTTACTATTTTTCCGTTCGCGTACTTTTTCAGGCGATAGCTTTTTTGAGAGTAAATGTTTCAAATGGACCTATTATTGTATCTCTATAGTAATTGCTTTAGTGATTCAATACTTTCTAGCTTTGTGTAGTTTTCTATTGGATGGTAATTTAGCATAATAAACATACTGAAGAAAATGTACTTTTGTTATAATGGAAGAGATTTGAAAAAAGTTTCTAAATTCAATGGCTGCTATATTATTTGATTTCCTCTTGAGTTTTCTACCAAATATTCTTTAATTTTTTAATAATGTTATTACGTTATTCCACAATACTCTAACCTATTTGGTATAACTACTTAATATTACTTTATTTTATATATATATATATATATATATATATATATATATATATATATATATATATATATATATATATATATATATATATATATATATATATATATATATATATATATATATATATATATATATATATATATATATATATATATAATTATATATATATATATATATATATATATATATATATATATATATATATATATATATATATATATATATATATATATATATATATATATATATATATATATATATATATATATATATATATATATATATATATATATATATATATATATATATATATATATATATATATATATAATGGGTGTTTTTTATTGAGGCATAGAACTTTAAGTTGGCATCACTTTTTTAACTGACGGCCATTTTGTCAGCTGTCAAGTGATTAATATTTAGTTTGGTTTGCCATTTCATCATGAACAGGTTGACAAAAGAACAACGCTTGCAAATCGTGCAAATTTATTTCGAAAATAATGGTTCAGTTCGCGAAGTTTACCGCAAGCTCCGTCCATTTTATGGTCGACATAATCGTCCATCAGAGCAATTAATTCGGTTAACCATGGATCGTTTTCGCACTACGTTTACTCTATGTGATAATACGCATCCGCAGAGACGTCGAACAGTGCGCACCGAAGAAACAATTGCCGCTGTAGAGCAAAGTGTTGAAGAGGACCCGAATGAATCGATTCGCCACCGTGCACAGCAATTGGAGCTTTGTCCATCAACTTTATGGAAGATTTTGCGCAAAGATCTTGGCTTGCGACATTACAAGATCCAGCTTGTGCAATAATTAAAGCCGCGAGACCATGCAATGCGTCGTGATTTTGGTGTATGGGCCGAAAATGAGATTGATCTCGATGCTGATTTTCATCGCAAAATTTTGTTCAGTGATGAGGCTCATTTTTGGTTGAATGGCTACGTCAACAAGCAAAATTGCCGCATTTGGAGTGAAGAGAATCCACATGAGACCCTTGAGACGCCATTACATCCACAAAAACTGACTGTTTGGTGTGCTCTATGGGCTGGTGGAGTCATTGGGCCATAGTTCTTCCGAAATAATGCTGGAGAGTCAGTTACCGTTAATGGAGACCGCTATAGAGCCATGATAACCGACTATTTTGTTCCCGAATTGGATGGTATGAATGTGGATGAGTTGTGGTTCCAACAAGACGGCGCTACATGCCACACAGCGCACGTCACAATCGATTTATTGAAGGAAACATTCGATGAGCGCATAATTTCGCGGAATGGACCTGTCAATTGGCCACCAAGATCGTGTGATTTGACACCATTGGATTATTTTCTTTGGGGATATGTGAAGTCGCTAGTCTACGCCAACAAACCAGAAACGTTAGGGGACTTGGAAGCCAACATTCGTGGCGTTATTGCCAACATACGGCCCCATATGCTCGAAAAAGTGGTTGAAAATTGGACCTGTAGAATTGGCTTTATTCGAGCCAGCCGCGGCGGCCACATGCCCGAAATCATATTTAAACATTAATGGCATAAAATTATCCTTCCAATAAAGCCAAATTGATGGACATTAAAACGATTTTCTTGTGTTTTATTTCAATTCGAATTCTATACCTCTAAAAAAAACACCCGTTATATATATATATATATATATATATATATATATATATATATATATATATATATATATATATATATATATATATATATATATATATATATATATATATATATATATATATATATATATATATATATATATATATATATATATATATATATATATATATATATATATATATATATATATATATATATATATATATATATATATATATATATATATATATATATATATATTACTTTCTTTCAATTAACAATCATAATGTATTGCATTGGAATGCACTCAATTTAATTTGACACTCAAATATGTGTCACTCAACTATTATGATTGATCAGTATTGATCAGATTGTAGTGTATGCATAGTTGACTTGTGGGTTGTAATACAGTATGCATAGCACACATGTGAGGTACACTAAATCCGAAACAAAATGCCACATCATAGAGTTTATATAGGACATAAACTCTTCGACAACACATGCAATTTTTGTTGCAGCTATTTCTGAATTGGTGGGAGAATGTTGAAATAGAAATGTATACCATATATATTCCTCTCTCGCTCTTTTTCACTGAAAAATTAAGAATTGCTGCAACAAAAATTGCACGTGTGGACCGGGACAAAGTAAAAAACTAAAAAACTTATAAATGAAATAAGTAAACATACTTTTAAGTTAAATGGTTTTATTGTAATGAAATATACCACTCTCCTCACCAACATAGAACATTGATCAGAATAAAATAAAACTGTGGGGCGCGTCGAATTTCCGTTATCTATAGTCAACAACGTCCCACGATTTTATTTTAGTCTGCTCAATGCCCTATGTTGGTGAGGAGAGTGTTGTGGTAGCTGGTACCACCTAATTATTTTTTAGCTTCTAGAGCATTATCTGCATCATTTTTAGATTTCATTAAAATAAAACGATTTAACTTAAAATTGCATTTACTTTTTATAGCTATGCTATTTATGGCGGACTACGAGCTAGAAAAGTTGTTTCGTAACAAAAATAATCGACACTATTACAGTTATCAATTTGTTTGCTTGCACTTTAAGATTATTTTTATTGTTCTTTATTTCTTTTTTATTTGATTTGTAGAGGTTTATTTTCACTTTGTTGTTGTTTTTAATTTAATATTTTGGTTGTATAAAATTTCGAAGCACACTTTAAGGCTTTCCTTTTATTGCATTTTAAAAATATGGCACAAATTTAGAAATTGGTCGTAATTAAAAGAAATTCCAAAGAATTCCTTAGGTGATTCTTTCTATTTTATTAAATTGTTTTATTTAGCTTACCGTGTTTGTAGAGTCTATGCGCGGCTGTAGTTTTTGGTGTTTGGCTCAAATCTAATACATAATTGAAAATCTTCCACCTCCCTGTTGACCGATTGATCTGAAATTTTGTAAGCGACTTTAATTTTAGTGACGAATTAATATTGTGATTAGAAAAGTCGGCTGAGCCACGCCCATAAAAGGTAATATTTAATTTCAGACACTTCCTGTTAACCAATTGATCTGAAATTTGGTGGACACATTTACTTACGACGAGTATATAATATTGCAATTGAAAAAGTGGGTGGCCCCACGCTATAAAAAGTAAGACTTAGTCTTAGCCCCTTCGTGTTAACCGATTGACCTGAGATTTGGTGGACACCTTTACTTACGATGACTATGGCCCTTATTATGAGTTGCATTCGATGTTCGATCTTCTCTGGGTATGGAACTTCAATTATCGAATGTCAAATTCATATTATGAGCTGGCAGAACTGTCGAAAATTTCGTTGTACAATCGAATAAAATTTTGCTTTCGATGCGGTGTGGCAGTTTATAAAATTTATTGAAAAATTTGTAATTTTTGTTTGTTTTTTTACAAATACCATTTGTAAATTATATGATTTTAGTTTATTTTAGTGTTAATTAATAAAATTTTTTCTTTTATAATGAACAAACAATAAATATTTATAGTGCTAGGCAGCGTTGCCATTGCTGGTAGGTTCCTACCAACGTTGGTAGAAATTTTTTTCGTTTGGTAGGATGGTAGGCTAAATCTTTTCTTGGTAGGTTTGAGAATATATTTATGCATAATTATTAAAAAGGTTTTCAATGCAGCTTATAAGAAATTGAATAATGAAAATAAAAAAATTTCGTCGATCTTTCAGAATATGTATTAAATTTTCGTTAGCCTTTGTCGTTTTCTTTTCTAGGCAAACTGTAATAATTCCTTAACTTCTTACGCAAAATTTAAAACTAGCGTACTTTTAAGATAAAAATGTATCCTGGTAAGTGTTGATATAAGTTGTAATAAATTCAGTATTTTAAAAATTTATTATATTGCAAATTTTCACTGAGAAGGGTAAAAATGTACCCTATTTCTCTACAAAAGAAAGAGCCAACAATTAAATAAATTTTTACATCCATATAAAATTTTTTTAGTATACTTATTTTTAAATTTACAAACTTATGTAGCTTGTCTGCAAAAACACCCAGTTTCTATATCGGGAATCGAACCCGAGACTGACTGGCTAGCATTGCTAGCTATCAGTCTATAGCCCGGACTAAGTTTTTTTAGTTTTTTGTCTTTCTTAACGAATTTTTTCTATTCCTTAATGACCATTTGATGCACTATTTTATTAAAAACCATGATGCATTTTTCTTATCGATTGGAGTTATATTTACAGTTTTCAAAATTTGTTTATAAATCGGAGAAAAAGGCCGATTCTAGATATAGATAGTTTTTGTTCTTAAGAAGAATAAAGCGATCTGCTTATCTTTGAATTAATTCAGTGTAATTTTTTAACAATATGCTGCAGATTGCAAAGCTTAGTGGTAACTTTGCTTATAAAAAGGTTTAAAGGACCTTTTTGAGGTATGACAATTTTTTCGCTTTAAAATTAAAATATAAAATGGACGGAATCTGAAGATGGTAAAACGTAAACGATAGGAATAAAAGTACGGAATCAAGAGCACTCCGATTGGAATATGCACGTGCGATAAATCCATTAAAACTCCAAACTTTTTATTAAAGCAGATTTATTTCAAACTTCACTACCAGAATGTTTTAAAAAACGCAATCAAAAAATTTTAAGAAATTGATAGGTTTAGTCTTGGTAGATTTTTGTGGAAAATTTTTTCAGTGGCAGCATAATTTTTTTATTCGATATGAACTTATTTTATTTTTGTGCACCTCTATACAATTAGAAATCCATCGGATAACAAAAAAAATAAAATCCAAGTAAAACCTTTATGAAATTTATTTGACATATTGTCATAATTTTATTTTAAATGAAATTTATTTGCTGGTGTTTAAGCATTGTGTATATGCAACATTTCATTGGTGCCTTACCAAATCGTCAGTAGAATTCAAACACAATTTTGCAAAGTTACAAATCCTTTGTCTTATGTACAGACTTTCAAAAACCATTTGAGAATTCATAAATATGTAAATGATTTTCAAAAATAAGCAAAGTAGGCTTTGAAAATTATACAAAACCCAGCAAATAATTTTTCTATTCGATATGAATCCATTTCAGAGGTGTAGAAAAATAAAATGGATTCATATGGAATAAAAAAATTATTTGCTGGGTTTTGTATAATTTTCAAAGCCTACTTGCTTATTTTTGAAAATCATTTACATATTTGTGAATTCTCAAATGGTTTTCGAAGTCTGTACATACGACAAAGGATTTATAACTTTGCAAAATTGTATTTGAAGTCTACTGACGATTTGGTAAAGCACCCATGAAATGTTGCATATAGACAATGATTAAACGCCAGCAAATAGATTTCATTTAAAATTATATTAAAAGATTATATTAATATAAGATTCCCCCTTATCGTGTTTGGCGAATATCAGGCGTTTTGTACTAGATTAATGAACAATTTTGTCTGTTTTCTTTAATCTACACAGAAAAAAATAGACAAGAATTATATTCAATAAGACCGTGTTATTAAAAAAAATATGAATTTCAATAACATTTATCTTTAACATAATAAAATATTTCGTTGTAAGTATTTCTTTTCCATGCCGGTTATTTCTTTTCTTTTTATACATAAGTACTTAAAACAAGTTGTATCCCATAAAAAAATAAATGGGATATGGCTCAGCTAGAGAGTGTATGCTTTACGTCCGGAAAGCCCGGGTTCGTATTCCAGCCATGTCAACATTTTTTTAATTTATATATATATATATATTTATTTTGAAATAATTTTGTTATCAATATAGGGGAATTCTTTATCACAGGAAATTTGAAAAAAAAATTATTGAATACCGGGATTTTTGTTATCAAAAACGAAACTTATTTTTTTCTGTGTACTACAAATTGTCGAACTTGAAGTCGAAAAACTCCAACCACGATAAGTCCCAATATATTAATAGAAGATTATAGTACTTATATGAGAATATCGGCATTAAACTTGTGTTTCTTATAACTCTGCATATTTTGGAAAATATGCAATTTTTATATATACCGTCTCATAAGCTGCTCAAAGTATAAAATAATTATATATTCAAAATACTATAATATACAATATAGATTTGAATTGGTCAAAAAATAGTAAGATAGTCTTAATTTTACCGTTGTTTTGTGTTTAAGTTATTATTATTTTTACTTTTAATAAAACAGTTGAAATGTTGCTCTCTATAAAAATTATTATTTTATTTCTATAAATCTTTTATAAAACACTTGATTTTTAGTACGACGATTTTTTTTGACGAAATTTTTCGAAAATCTTGACAATTTGAACGATTTTATTCCCAAATTTGAGGATTTTTGGAAACAAATGCCTAACAGCACTGCACCTGGCTTTCGATTGTTAACAATCATTCAATGATATAAATTTATGTATGTATATGTAAGAGTAGGTTTATGTGAGCTTCTTGCTGCCAACAGTGTTTTTGTCCAGGTGGATTTCAAATCTGAAGGAGCTTAGTTCGATACTAGTTGAAGTTAAAATACAAACAGTGAGAAAAATAAAACAAATCCAAAAGTGTACAATCGATAATAAATTCAAACATAAAACAAATTAAGGTGCCCACACCACGAGTGATTTGTTCGTGCTGTGTGCTAGTGGGCTTGTACGCGAACATTTGAATGTTTTTTTTGTACACTATGAAAGCAGTTTTTCATAGAATTTAGAAAAGAAAATATAATTTCGCTAAGTAAAAGCGATAAATATAAAGATAAAAACATAAATAAATAATAATATACAAGAATAAATAAATAACCAACAGAACAATTGCAAAATCCGCTTCGCAATTTATGTATACTTGTTGACGTTTAAAAGTTTATTGTGATTTGTTCGTCGTTAGTGGAGATTTGGTACGCGAACAAATCACACGCAGAAATCTGTCGTGTGTGGGCTGCTTTAGCTAAACATTTCCTAACAGAAAAAATATAATTTCAATTCATAATCTTGGTCGATTTTTTTTTTTGGAAAATTTCAGTACATTTCCTCTTAATTTCTTGTTTTTAATCGAAAATAAAAAAAAAATTCAACTAATTTCGTTTACTTGGATATACGAATTTTTTAATAGATTGTAATCTAAACATTTTTTTACTCAATTCTTCGGATTTTTTAATCAAAGCGCATATTCATTTCTTTCTGTGTATCACGTAATTATTTTTTAGATTTTAGTGCATTATCTGCATCATTATTATGTTTCATTACAAAAAAAACCCATTTACCTTAAAATGTTTCTTAAATTATTTAATTTTTGTTAGTTTTAAGCTAATCATCTTTTTATTTTCATATAGACAAAGAGCATAGCTATAATCGGGTGTCCCCAAGACACCATTTGTCTTTTTTAGGGTTCCGATACACCAAAAGTGTAAAGGAACCCTATTGTTTTCGCTACGCTGTCCGTCCGTCTGTCTGTCACAGGTTGTTTTCTCGGGAACCGTAAGAGCTACGGACCTGAAATTTTCACAGGATATGTAGAACTTTTGCCGCTACAACAACAAATATATGACAGCTAAAAATTAAAGGATGTTCTAAGGCGAGCAACGACAAATGTTGAAATACTAATGTAATATGCAGACACTTATCTATAGACACTTTAAATTTTCAAAGTTCGTGTTAATTGGTGTAGTCTGTAGAATAGACTACACCAATTAACACCGATATTTAAAACAATAAAAATTAAAGGGTGTTCTATCAGTCAAAGTAATTTTACTATGTAATTTAGACAATCTGCTCTATCTTCGGAACCGTAGAGCTACGGACCTGAAATTTTCGCAGAATATGTAAAACTTCGGCCGCTACAACAACAAATATATGACAGTTAAAAATTAAAGGGTGTTCTAAAGCGAGCAACGCAACATGTTGAAATACTAATGTAATATACAGACACTTGTATATAGACACTTTAAATTTTCAAAGTAAGTGCTAATTGGTGTAGTCTGTAGAATAGACACCAATTAACACCGATATTTAAAACAATAAAAAGTAAAGGGTATTCTATTAGTTATTGTAATTTTGACTATGTAATTGAGACAATATGCTGTATCTTGGAAACCGTAAGATGTAAAATCTTGAAATTTTAAAACACGCTAAAACTAAAAAAATCCAAAATTAAAAAAATTTCAAAACGAAAAAAACCCTAAAATGAAAAAAGCGCTTAAAAGAAAAAGCGCCATAATTAAAAAATCGGTAAAACGCAATATATCACCAAAATTAAAAAGATCGCCAAAAAACTAAAAAAACGTCAAAAATCGAAAAAGTCTTCTAAACGAAAAATCGCTAAAACTAAAAAAATCATCAAAAAATGAAAAAATCGCCAAAAAAAAATTAAAAAAATCACAAAAACAAAAAAAAAACGCAAGAAACAAAAAAAAAGCGCCAAAACTAAAAAAAGCCAAAAACCAAAAAAATCGCCAGAACGAAAAAAATGTCAAAACAAAACAAAATTGCTAAAACTAAAAACCCACAAAAAACCGAAAAAATCCCCAAAAACGAAAAAAGCGCCAAAACTGAAAAAATCTCCACAACTAAAATAAATCGCTAAAACTAAAAATATCGTCAGAAAGTGAAAACGTTAAATAAATGCCATAACCAAAAAATCGCCAAAACTAAACAAATCAATAAAAAAAAATTGCAAAAAAACGAAAAATCGCCAGAAAAAACTTTTAAAAAAATCACGAAAAGCGCCAAAAAAACAACGAAAAATACTTAAAAAAATAAAAAACTAAAATTAAACAAGATACCACAACGAAAAAACTGATAAAATGACAAACGGGGCAAAAACGATAAGGGATATACATATGTGTATTAGTACGGATCCCTTCGTGTGCGAGCCAAAGCCGCACTTTACTTAATTTATTTATTTTGTTTTTGTTAATAATTGGAAAATATTGATGCGAAATAATTTTGTTTATATTGTTTGTAGGTATTATGAAACTGGGTCAATTAAACCACGTGCCATTGGTGGTTCAAAACCACGTGTTGCCACCACACCAGTTGTACAAAAAATAGCGGATTACAAACGTGAATGTCCGAGCATTTTTGCATGGGAAATACGAGATCGATTGCTGTCGGAGCAAGTATGCAATAGTGATAATATACCCAGTGTGAGTATGATGATGATTGATGTTTTATTTGCTTGTGGAAATCAATTTATATATATATATATATATATATATATATATATATATATATATATATATATATATATATATATATATATATATATATATATATATATATATATATATATATATATATATATATATATATATATATATATATATATATATATATATATATATATATATATATATATATATATATATATATATATATATATATATATATATATATATATATATATATATATATATATATATATATATATATATATATATATATATATATATATATATATATATATATATATATATATATATATATATATATATATATATATATATATATATATATATATATATATATATATATATATATATATATATATATATATATATATATATATATATATATATATATATATATATATATATATATATATATATATATATATATATATATATATATATATATATATATATATATATATATATATATATATATATATATATATATATATATATATATATATATATATATATATATATATATATATATATATATATATATATATATATATATATATATATATATATATATATATATATATATATATATATATATATATATATATATATATATATATATATATATATATATATATATATATATATATATATATATATATATATATATATATATATATATATATATATATATATATATATATATATATATATATATATATATATATATATATATATATATATATATATATATATATATATATATATATATATATATATATATATATATATATATATATATATATATATATATATATATATATATATATATATATATATATATATATATATATATATATATATATATATATATATATATATATATATATATATATATATATATATATATATATATATATATATATATATATATATATATATATATATATATATATATATATATATATATATATATATATATATATATATATATATATATATATATATATATATATATATATATATATATATATATATATATATATATATATATATATATATATATATATATATATATATATATATATATATATATATATAATTATTTATTTATTTATTTACTTGATATTAAAATAATATAAATATTAAATTAATATATATTGCTAGCGTGAAACTAAATTGATTATTAGGCTAAGGCTCGTAACGTTATATTCAGAAAGAATTGCGTATGATTAATATTCCAAGTAACAAGGGAAAAATTAACATCAACCTAATTTTTCAACGTACACAGCAGAACAGAGTAGCGCCACTTTCGGAAGCCGCTACACTTCCATCGTCAGTGCTCACGTGTAATTGCTATCACCACTTGTCAGGTGGCTCTGTTGAATGTGATTTTAATTCTTATATATTCAACTTTTTCGTGAAAATTGAATACGAGAATTAATTCACTCTCAAGCTGATATTAAAGTTTATTTTTCTTCATTCCCAATTTTCTGATTTTTGTTCTACTCAAGACAAACTTTTTTGGTTTGATTTTATACTTAAGTATATATGAACATGTAAACATGTGAAAAGCTCATGCCAGTAGCTAATTGTTTATTAATATGATTATTTCGAACGTATTTGCTTTGTAAATCTAAATTGATTATAAGGCTAAGGTTCGTAATGTTATATACAGAAAGAATTAGGTATGATTAATATTCCAAGGAACAAGGGAAAAATTAACATCAACTTAATTTTTCAACGTACACAGCAGAACAGAGTAGCGCCACTTTCGAAGCCGCTACACTTCCATCATCAGTGCTCACGTGTATTTGCAATCACCACTTGTCAGGTGGCTCTGTTGAATGTGATTTTAATTCTTATATATTCAACTTTTTCGTGAAAATTGAATACGAGAATTAAATCACTCTCAAGCTGATAGTAAAGAGCACTTTCCCAGCGTTGCCACCGGTTTATTTTTCTTCATTCCCATTTTTCTGATTTTTGTTCTACTCAAGACAAACTTTTTTGGTTTGATTTTATGCTTAAGTATATATGAACATGTAAACATGTGAAAAGCTCATGCCAGTAGCTAATTGTTTATTAATATGATTATTTCGAACGTATTTGCTTTGTAAATCTAAATTGATTATAAGGCTAAGGTTCGTAATGTTATATACAGAAAGAATTAGGTATGATTAATATTCCAAGGAACAAGGGAAAAATTAACATCAACTTAATTTTTCAACGTACACAGCAGAACAGAGTAGCGCCACTTTCGGAAGCCGCTACACTTCCATCGTCAGTGCTCACGTGTATTTGCTGTCACCACTTGTCAGGTGGCTCTGTTGAATGTGATTTTAATTCTTATATATTCAACTTTTTCGTGAAAATTGAATACGAGAATTAAATCACTCTCAAGCTGATATTAAAGTGCACTTTCCCAGCGTTGCTATCGGTTTATTTTTCTTCATTCCCATTTTTCTGATTTTTGTTTTGTTTTGTATATATATATAATATATATATATATATATATATATATATATATATATATATATATATATATATATATATATATATATATATATATATATATATATATATATATATATATATATATATATATATATATATATATATATAATATATATATATATATATATATATATATATATATATATATATATATATATATATATATATATATATATATATATATATATATATATATATATATATATATATATATATATATATATATATATATATATATATATATATATATATATATATATATATATATATATATATATATATATATATATATATATATATATATATATATATATAGATATATATATATATATATATATATATTATATATATATATATATATATATATATATATATATATATATATATATATATATATATATATATATATATATATATATATATATATATATATATATATATATATATATATATATATATATATATATATATATATATATATATATATATATATATATATATATATATATATATATATATATATATATATATATATATATATATATATATATATATATATATATATATATATATATATATATATATATATATATATATATATATATATATATATATATATATATATATATATATATATATATATATATATATATATATATATATATATATATATATATTATATTATATATATTTATTTATCGAATTTTGTTTGATATTGGCTTACTTTTGATATTGCTAAAGATTTGCTATTCATTAGTGAGCGAACCTTCGAAATCGAATGTTCTTCAAACGAGACTGAGCGACAGGTAAACTTTTTTCGGTTAATTTTTGAGTGACATTTGTAAAGTTTTGCACGATAAATATTCGAGTTATATTCGAAATCGATATCATTAGCGAAAGTCTTGGTCAGTATTAATTCTGTATTGATTCATTGTAAAGTTAGTTTGTGTCTTGCTTTGCATCTAAATTTTTATTAATACACAATTTGCTCTGCTATGCGCATCGACAAAAGAAATGATACATTTAGGAACAGACCACGTTGTCACAATTTCAAGAGTCACATTTAGGAACAAGTTGCAATGCATTACTACAAAACAACACGCGTTTAGGAAAATAGCCCATATTAATAATTCTACGTCATAGAATAACATATCAGAGCCCGCATGGACAGTATCATTTACAACATAAGGTTAACATCCAATTTAAATTATTTTCCATTATGGCTTGCTTTTTAATACATGCTATTTTTCAAGCAATATAAAAGCGAGAAAATATACAAATATGTATGTAAATGTAAAACAGAAGCTTTTCTCTAATATAACCTCCCTTTTTAAGTCTGTAAAAAGTAGGAATTTCCCGGACACAAATATTTTCCGAAAACAGAGACTCCAAAAAGAGGACACTGTCCGGGAAAAAGAGGACGAATAACCACCCTACCTATACCTGATGTTACCTTGAGGTTTAATATTCGTGAGATTGAACATTGTACTGCGGGCTTAAATTCAAAAAAAGCTCCAGGCGATAATAAAATAAGCTATAAAATGCTCTTAAGGCTACCAAATACTTTAAAAACGGTAATTCTATTTATTTTGAAGGGGTTTTGCGCCTCAAATGTATCAAGTTATCATACAAAATGAAGGTGGCATCCTATAGGTCTATAAGTCTATCGTCTTACATGTCAAAACTATTTCAAAAGCCCCCTATGAGTTTCCAAAACACAAACGGCATCCACCAACATAAAAACGAACTCGAATACTTCATGATAGATAAAAAAAATTATTATTATGCTTGTCTCTGAGACCCATTTGACGGCTAGAAGCTTTTTTAAAATCAACGGATATACTCTGTACAACACAAAGGAGCTCCAGGGAAGAGCTTGTGGTGGAACGGCTATTCTAATAAAATCATAATTAAAACACTACATAATGGGTGATCATTGTGAAGACTATCTTCAAGCAACTGACATCTGCATAGAAATTGCTCATCAGAACCTGGTTATTTCGTCAATTTACTTTCCTCTATTACAGAAAGTCAATGTAGTAGATTTTTTAATTCATTAAGCCCACGTTTTTTGCCACCTATGACTACAATGCTAAACATACGTTCTGGGGATCGCGGCTATTCACTCCTAAAGGTCGCGTTTTGTTCGACGCAATTGCTAAAATTTGTTTGAATGTTATTGCAAGTGATCAGCCAACTTATTAGCTAACAGATTGCAAAAAATTCCTGATGCTATTGACTTCGGAGTAGTAAAAGGAGTTCCCAGCGAAATAATTAAGGTTGAAGCTTATTTAGATTTATCTTCAGACCACTCACCCACAATTATTTCCATATACTCACTCTTAACAACCTCTCCCAATTGCAATTTAACGCACGCACACATTAATTGGCGAAAATATTAAAAAGTATTGCAGTGCCCATTGCACGGAACATTTGCTGCTAAGCACGCCTGAAGGCAAGAGGCAGACACTAAGCAAGCTGCTGAAAACGCTACATCTACCAATCGACAGGTGAGATTTAACAAAATTTAATTTGAAGATGTGAAACCGCTGTTGTCCGAAAAAGAAGAGTTCGAAGAGAATGGCAATGCTACAGATCCCTTCAGCTAAAAATTATGCTAAAGGAATGCACCAAGCAGCTTAAAAAATTATTAGAACTCCAAAAAACTGCATCCTTGCAAAAATTCATGCACGCACTCGACACGGAACCACAAACGGATTATTTGTTAAGGAGAGCAGCCAGAGGACTTAAAAGAGCGATGATGTGTCCATTACGAAGTTTGAATGGAGACTGGGCAAGAGCTGCTGCTGAAAAAGGTACGTTGTTCGTTAACCACTTCAAAAAAAGTATTTACTCCAAACACAATTTCTGATATAGTTGCCGCTGAAGCTGTTGTCGCTGAAGCTGTTCTTCCTTTGAGACTTAACATTCGGGAAATTGGAAATGCTCTCGCTGACTTAAATTCGAAGAAAGCCCCGGGTGCTGATAAAATCAGAACCAAAATTCCTATAGAGCTACACTATGTAGCAAAAGGATAATTCTATTCATTTTTAATGCTGTGTTTTGAATAGAATTCTATCCTCCAGAATGGAAGATGTCACTGATCACGATGATACCTAAGCCCGGAAGAGACCATACTAAAGTATAAGCTTATAGGCTATTGTCAAATATGTCAAAACTATTTAAGAATCTGCTGACTCCCATACTAAATGAGATTGGATGCATCCCAGATCATCAGTTGGGTTTCAGGAGACAACATAGCACTATCGAACAAACGCATGGGCTTGTGAATGTGGTTAGAAAAACATTCATTGATGTTTCTCAGGCTTTTGATAAAATTAAAACCCTATTTACCATTTAACACTCACAAGCTGGACGAAAATTCGTCTTCAGGGAAGGCAATTTTCTAAACACACCTCAAATTATTAATACCGGGGTTTCTCAAGGTAGCCTTTTGGGTCCTGTATTAAACCAGATATACCTCCGATGTGCCTATAGGATATGACATTCACACATCAACATTTGCTGATGATACAGCTTTTCTAAACGAAAACGCATGTCCTCAAGAAGCATCGACGAAATTGCAAGAATATGTATTGCATCTGGAAAAATGGTTAAAGCAGTGGAAAATAAAAATAAACGTACAAAAATGTATACATGTTACGTTTACATTGCGCAATGAAACATGAATAGAAATGTATACATGTTTACATGCTCAGGGAAACATGTCCGAATATTTCCTTCAATAATCACATCATACCGCAGCACTTTGGGCGCCGCCGCCTCTGCATCAAATGTAGATAAAATTCAAAGGCGATAAAATAAAATTGTTCGTTTGATTACAGTGGCACCTTGGAACGTCAGAAACTAGCGTATTCATAAAGATCTAGATGTTCCATTACTAAAGACTGTGTTTTCAAAACATTTGTCAACATATATAAAAAAGCTCGAATATCATCCAAATCTCCTAGCCCACAATATCATTAATTTTAGAGGGCGTTCTCGGTTGAGAAGGATATATACTGTTGCTCTCAGGCGATCACGAGAGACGTAAGACATCTAAAGAAGCAACCGTTGAATCTAAATGTTTTGTCTAGCAGTGGCTGGACTAATTATCAAAAATTTTTGTTTTAAAATTTGTATACTTATTGTTAGTTCAATATAAAATTGTAGATTCAATAAATAAAATTAAAAGTTAAAAAAATAAAAAGGAGATGCAGTCATTGACGACTGCCGACATAAGTGAATACGTAAAAATGCGAAATCTCTGTTTTACAATTTTTATTCTGCTTTTCATATACTACTAGCTGTTACCCGCGACTTCGTCCGCGTAGTTTTCATGTTAGGAGTACTCACCCTTGTCCTCAGTCTTACTTTTCCAGCTTATGCACCAAATTTGAGGACTGTAAAAGTAATAATGTATGAGGTGTAAGCTTATACCTAACTACCTATACCTCCAGTCATGAGCTTAACTACCCACATCATTTTCAAAGTAACATACACCAAATTTGAGGTCTCTAGAAACAAATTGCCTAACGTGCCTATAGAAGTTTTAACTTCAAAAAAGAAACTTATGAGTAAACTAAAACCCGTACTGCATGGTACTGGATGCATTCCAGACCACCAATTCGGTTTTAGGAGATAACATAGCACGATCGAATAAACACATAGACTCGTGAACTCTAACCACGTTCGAGGAAAATAAATATTGTTTTTCGCTCTTCATCGATAGATATTTGATAAAGTCACATAAACAAAATCAAAACCTACCCGCAAATACCCTTAAGCTTTTATAAAGCTACTTAACTGAGCGAAATTTTGATTTTTTTTTGTTGGAATGAACTCTACATTGAGCCTGGATTGTAAACTTCTTATATACAACTCCATTCTAAAACCAATATGGTCCTACAGTATCCAGTTATGGAGCACTGCCTCGGTATTGACATGTTAGACAATAGGCTTACAGGGCTATAGGATTCCACCTTCGTATGATCTTTGCCTGGCTTAGGTATTATGGTAATCAGCGAAAGCTATCATTCTGCGGGATAACATTTGAGGTGCAAACTACCGTTAACCCTTAACTAGTATCGATAGTTTTACTTACATTGTTTGTATCGTGGGTCAAAATCGACCCCTTTTGAAAAAATCAAATATTTACAACCGTGAACACAATTTTTGAAAAAATATTTTTTGTATTTTAAATTAAACCACCTTTTCTTAAATAAAAATCAAAGTTATATTGACTCATTGTATATTTTTTCCATATATAAATACAGTATTTTTCGTTTAGCTGCAAATTTAAGTTTGCAGAAAAATTCGTGCACATACGCAAAATAATATCTTATCCAGTTTCATATAGCAGCATAAATAATGCTGCTGAGTGAATTCAGTCACTTACCTGGATAAATAGTTTTTATTGCAATAAATAAACTCAGTATGGCTGTTAGCTTACTCATAAGTAGCTTTTCAAATAGTTTTGACATGTTAAACAATAGGATTATAGGCCAATAGGATTACACCTTCGTACGATCTTTGCATGGCTTAGGTATCATGGTAATCAGTGCGAGTGGTTTACAGCCAGAGTACTTTTTTCAGCGTCAGTTCTTGCCCAGTCTCCATTGGAAGCTCCCACTGGAGGCTTATATATCACTGGTCTTTTGAGACCTCGGCGTTGCGTCGAGCCCATTCAGAAAGTTTTGAAGAGAAGCGATGTTTTGATATTCTAGTAGAGTTTTCAGCTGTTTAGTACTTTCCTTCAGCCTAGATTTTATCTGAGGGGATCTGTAGCGTTGCCATTCTCTACGAACTGTTCTTTTCTCGGATATAAGCCGTTCTACATCACCTAAAGATTTGTAGTAGTATCATTTAGAGCAGCTTGCTTAAGGTTTGCCTCAAACATTCCTATAGAGTCATCTATGTCAGCAGGCATTTTTAATGAAATATTTTCTGGGCAATGAGCACTCAAATATTTTTTGTATTTCACCCAATTTATACGTGTGGTTGTCATCGTTAAATCACAAGTGGGTGAAGAAGTTGTATGTGAATATATAGTGACAATAGTTGGCGAGTGATCCGAAGACAAATCTAGAGATGTTTCAACTTGGACCATTTCGCTGGGCACACCCTTTACAACTCCATAATCAATAACATCAGGTATTTTTCGGCGATCTGTTGGCCAGTAAGTTGGCTCCCACTTGATATAACATTCAAACGCATTTTTGAAATTGTGTCAAACAAAACGCGACCTTTTGGCGTTATGAGGCGAGATCCACAGAACGTGTGCTTATCGTTGTAATCACCGGCGGCCTAGTGTATTAAAAAATCGGCTATATTGATTTGCTGTAATAGAGTACCTGGGAGAAGAGTTAATTGATGAAATCACCAGGTTTTGATGAAAGCTTCAATGCATATGTTAGTTGCTTGAATATAGTCTTCACAACGATCACTCATTAAGTAGTGTCTTAATCGCGATTTTATTGGTATACCCGAGCCACCACAAGCTCTACCTTGGGGGTCTTTTGAGTCGTAGAGAATATATCCGTTGATTTTAAAAAAAGCTTCTAGCCGTGAAATGCGTCTCCGAGATAAGCATAAGAGAAAGTGTCGTGAGAATTTTCTTGGGCATTTTCTTTCAAAAAACAAATCACTTTAAAAATAAGCTTAAAGAAGAACCTATACATACATGAGTCGGCTAAAAGCCGCCGCCGGCAATTTTTGAACAGTCTTAGCCGTCGACGGCTTTGTTTACTATCTATGTAGTATAAATGCAGATATCCAAAGCTTACAGATCATACGATTTTTCAATTCGGCGCTTTTGTTTACCATATCAGCAAAGTAAAGGTACATGCAAATATTTGCCCGAAAAAACGTAACCACTACTTTTGCTAAGGGTTAGTATGATTTAACTTGGTTTTTATATCACAAAATAAATTAATTATGCTGCAAAAAATTATTTTTATATTATTTTTAATAAATGCGATCCCATATATAAAAAATTTTGGAATTAAAGGAAATACAAGTATAGCTTGTCTGTTGGTCACTTTTTTTTCGGCAAATATTTTCCAAGTGTGACCGTACCTTAACACTTTTGCGCTTTCTTTTTTCTTAAAAATTACGATTTTAATATCGTTGGCATAATAATGATTTTTTGTTTTTATAAGGCAGTTAAGTATAATATTTTCTATTAAAAATAAACATCGTTGACAAAAAATCTAATGCAGTTGTGCAAAATATGCACTTAAGCAAAATGCACGTACACGATTTAATTTCTAACAGAAGTTAGCCATTATAAACAATATTTTGTATTTTGTGTAAATAGGCAAAAAATGCAAGTAAGCGAAATGCAGCTAAACGAAAAATACTGTAGCAGTCTTTGACTTTAAGGAATTGTTTTTAGTCCTTACTTCGGATATCAAAAATATATAAAAAACAACAGAAACATTGAAATGAATACACTTTTTTAAAAGTAAATTAAGTATAAAAATTAACTGTATGGGATCTTTTTCTGAGATTAGCGAAACAAACAAAAAATTACAGCCGTAACCTAATTCTATATTTTACAAATATAATTATAATATTTTACACATTTCTGTTACTCTTTTTGATGTTTTTATCTTTTACGCCCAGCGACCCGTTTCTCAAAAAGTACAAGTTACAAATCTACAAGTAAAATGCACACAAAACAACAATAAAATTTGTAAAAGTGTTGTAGTTTTATGTGTATTTTCCTTGTAGATTTGTAACTTGTAGTTTTGAGAAACGGGCCCCAGATGTTGCAGCAATACTGGCCCTTAAATTTTCACTTTTTTATTTTTTGTCTGTTCTAAAAAGCTTTTTTATTTTTTTCAGATCAGCAGAAAAGTTTGTGTTTCAATCTGCCATTTGTGAACAAATTTTGTTGTTTTTAAACATATGTTGTTTATATATACATATGAAAAAAAACTTTATTGGTATCAGGGGTCCATTCGGACCCTATTTTTGTTGTAACTTCTCTTGCATCAAATACTAAGCTTCAAAAGTCAGGTGTTAGCCTAAGCACGCCACTTAATGAGATCATCTAGATGCATGTATACATAAGCTCAAAAATAGAAATATTGCAATATTTAGTTGCAATGTGTGGTGGAGTCCATTTTAACCACACGATACCACTTAAAGATTAAAAATAAATAGAATTATCCTTTTTTGCAGTATAGGGTAGCTCTAAGATCATTTTATTGCTTATTTTGTCAGCGCCTCGTGCTTTTATTGAGTTTAAGTCCGCAATACAGTGTTCAATCTTGGGAATATTGAACCTCAAGGTGACATCTAGAATATCGAGGGCTGGTGGCTGCTCAACTATAGTATCAGACGTATTTGGAGTAAATACTTTCTGCAAGCGGTTTACAAACAAAGTACCTTTTTCAGCGTCAGCTCTTTTCCAGTCTCCATTTGAACCTCGCAATAGAGGCATATATATTACTGGTCTTTTGAGGCCTCTGGCTGCTCTCCATTCAGAAATGTTTGAACATAAGCGGTTTTTTGATATTCTAGTAGAGTTTTAAGTTTTTTAGTACCTGCCTTCAGCCTAGATTTTTGCTGAGGGGATCTGTAGCGTTGCCATGCTCTACGTGCTCTACGTAGGGCTTGATTTTCAAGATATCTTAGGTGCTGTCAAGTTATAAGCTCAAATGTAATATGTCAAGCTGAAATGATCCTTTTGGAAGTAAAAACAAATAACTTCAAAATTTTATGAAAAAATATTTCATAAATTTTTAGTCAAGTATACACAGAAAAAATTATGATACTTTTCTTTAACCAACATGTTTTTGAAACTGGTTTTAAATGTTTATTATTGTCTCTAGTTTGTTTGATAAATAATTTTGTTTGAATTATTATTGCATTTCCTTATTGCTACCACCAATGTTGGCAACTTATTATATTTATGAAATTGTTTGATTTTTTTTAATTTCTATAAAACATTTTTTGATCAAAACAAATTTTTAATTGAAAAAGTCGTCCTTTTTTTCAAACTAAATTTTTGAATATGAATTTACAAATTTTTTTTTGTAGGACCTAAATTGAAAAAATTTACATTTGATTCAAGCAATTTGGTGTTTGAAGTGAAAAATTATTTCTTTCTGTGTACAATTACCAAAACTATTTACAACTTATAACAATCGGCCTTGTTCTGTAAACCGCATCGCAGTAAATTTCTCGTTTTCCAAAAATAAATAATGGTGTATATGATGTATTTTAATCACATATAGTAAATTTAATTCAGATATGATATTTTAGGCTCTAAAATATATGAGACAGCAAAGAAATCTGAAAAAATTTTGCAATTAGTGGGCTTCATTTCTCTACATAGACTAATATCTCGGCCTGACAGCTTACAACAACATTATATTAAACTGACAGCAAATCTTATTGCTTCTAATTTGGCTATCTCTTTTATATTATCTTAGTAATTGAACATTTTGGATATAAAACTGCATAACGCGTGATAACAGGCCTTCTTAAACGTCAAGATTGGGTGTTTGATTTACAGAATATGCAGGCATATTCTTCTCGGCTATCACTAATAAATTCATGAAATATATTTTTAGTGACATTACTCTTTATTGTTGTAGTAGATTTTGTTGTTTCTACATCTATTTTCAATGACTTACAACTAGACTTAGTTGGAAAAAAGCCGGTCAATGTAGTAAATGGTTGGGCGCGGATACTAGTGGAGAAGAAAATGGGATATTTTCCCCAAAAACGAAAAACTATACCTCATTTGTATTGAGTTTCTAAAAGAAATTTTCCAAAATAGTGTGTTTTTGTTAAAAAAAATCCCCCGTCAAAAGCTCAAGGAGTATCCGCGCCTGTTTCGTTATATTACGATAATGTTTAAAATTTGATTCTTATAAAACATTTGAAAGCTTTTGTCTATTAAATTTTTAAGTAAAAAAAGCCTTTTTATTTCGTGAGAGTATAGTATTGCCAATATATTTGTTTTCGCATACATATTTTCCTTTTTTTCTCTACTAATAAGCTGACGTTTGCTTATAAAAATATAAATTTAAAAACAAATTTTTTTTAAATATTTAAAAATTTTTAATTAAAAAAGGCCGAAACATGCATATATACATACCATACTGTTACAATGAATCCTCAAATGCTGTTTTGTAAAGATTGCTTGCATATCCTGCCTTCGCCCGGGCTTAATGGTTTTTCCTCTAGGTATGTATGTATGTGCATATGTATGTATGCATGTAGATATGTATATCAAAGAGTAGTTTCGCTAAGTAAAGAGTTTCTGCCTTGATGGATGTGCTGCTACATTCTCGCCTCTGGGTAAATCTAATAGTAAAGATTTTCTGCATAGCTAGTCTCCGGCCAGTCTGAACAAGTCTCTTCTCAGTATGGCATAAGGATTTTCATTATTAGAAACTAAATGCAAGACAGGCATCAAATTTTTATTCAGCGTAGTCACTACGCGACATACCCATAGGAGACTAGCTATAAATAATCCAGAAGCTAGTAAGGCAGAAAACCTTTCCTCAACGAAACCACTATTCGGCATACCCGAGGAGAAAGTCCACAAGCAAAAAATCTTTATCAAGCGCATCCACTATTTTATATGCCCAGAGGAGAAAGCAATGGATACTATTTAGTTCATATACGTTGTTTCTTAATTTTGATGGGCATTATTTACACTCGGAAAAGGAAATAATGTCCATGGACGTTATTTTCTTTTTCATGTGGAAATAATGTTCATGGGCGCTATTTCCTTTTCGACGTGGACATAATATCCATCGACATTATTGAATTGAACATAATTGCATACCACCTAAGTAAGATCTTTTAAAAATTGGGAGACTTGTAGCAGTATTTTGAGTCCAATTTTACACACATAAAAATAAATTAGTCTATTTTTTAACCGACTTCAAAAAAAGGAGAAAGGTTATCAATTCGTCATGTATTTTTTAATGTATGTTCCCTCAAAACTCCGCCATTTATGAACCGATTTCGGATTTTTTTCTCTATTCAAAAGGATGTATTTCCAGATGGGTCCCGTTGAAAAGTGGGCGGGTCACGCCCATACAAAGTAAATATACTTTCGTTTTCAACTACTTCTACTCAACTAATGCTAATGAAACTTTACACACATTAAGCTTCTGTTTAAATACTACATCAGGATAAAAAAAGTGGGCACTGTCACGCCTATGAAAAGTAAATTAGCATTTTAGCTACTTCTACTTAGCCGATTCTTATGAAACTTTGCATACATATATTAGCTATCGTTACAGTACAACATTGCGGTTAGAAAAGTGGGCAGTGCCACGCCCATGAAAAGTAAATATTGATTTTAATTACTTCTGCTTATCCGATTCTTATGAAACTTTGCACACATAATAAGCAGGGCTCGGAATTTCATGCAAATGCATGTTTTTACTGGTGATAGATAAAGAGGTATTGACTATTTATCTATGCGAATCATCAAACTTTAAGTAGTTTGGCATCGATTCGTAGTTGCATACTTTTACATATTTTGGTGGTAAGTGCATATTTTTGCATATTTTGGCAATAAATGCATATTTTTGGAGTCTTACATATTTTTTTTAATGCATATTTCTCAATTCTTGAAAAGAATATTAATAGGCTGATTAATGATGGCAACCGACCCGCAGTTGGGTTGCCAGTTGCTGAAAATGATTCAACTGATGACAACCGAGAGCTGTCAATTTTGGTTGCTATTTAGTGCCTTTCTGGCAATCATTAATTTTCAGTCACCGACTGTCAACGCCACTAAAGTTCGGTTGCATTAAATAATAGACCAAATTATGTTTGTTTTATGCTTTTTCTCTAATAGTAATAAAAAAATATAAAAAAACTTTCATATTATTTTAGTTTTGGTACTTTCTTCGTAGGTAAATGCATATTTTTACGCATATTTTTCATTTTTAGGTGCATTTGTTAAGCGCCTAGTATCAATTTTTAGTTGCATGAAAGTCCGAGCTCTGATAATAAGTTATCGTAAAAGTACATGATGATAAAATATGGGGGCGGTGGCACGCCTATTTTATAGTCGGTTTTTTTTTGTAAGAACTATTTTTTGCAAATTTGATTTCTTTCTGAAGGTTTTTTTTTGCTCATGCAAATGCATGTTTTTACTGGTGATAGATAAAGAGGTATTGACTATTTATCTATGCGAATCATCAAAATTTTAGTAGTTTGGCATCGATTCGTAGCTGTAAACTTTTGCATATTTTGGTGGTAAGTGCATATTTTTGCATATTTTGGCAATAAATGCATATTTTTGGAGTCAAATAAAATTTTTTAATGCATATTTCTCAATTTTCGCAAACAATATTAATAGGCTGATTAATGATGGCAACCGAGCCGCAGTTGGGTTGGCAGTTGGTGAAAATGTCTCAACTGATGACAACTGAGAGCTGTCAATTTTGGTTGCTATTTAGTGCCTTGCTGGCAATCATTAATTTTCAGTTACCGAGTGGCTACGCCACTAAAGTTCGGTTGCATTAAATAATAGACCAAATTATGTTTGTTTTATGCTTTTTCTCTAATAATAATAAAAAAATTTCATATTATTTTAGTTTTGGTACTTTTTTCGTAGGTAAATGCATATTTTTACGCATATTTTTAATTTTTAGATGCATTTGTTAAGCGCTTAAAATCAATTTTTAGTTGCATGAAAGTTCGAGCCCTGATAATAAGTTATCGTAAAAGTACATGGTGATAAAAATGGGGGCGGTTTTTTTGCAAGAATTATTTTTTGCATATTTGATTTCTTTCTGAACGTTGTTTTTGGTCTTGCCAAAATTTTGTTTTCTTATTTATACCATAGTTTGTTGAAGCAAAATTTAATTTTTTGCGACGTTTTTGCTGGCTATGTTACTTTAGTGTTGCAATTTGTTAAGCATACGTCTGCCTATTGATTATCGACTATTTTTAATGTTTTCATTCGTTTATTACGAAAGAATTCATTTTATATATATATGAAAAAATTAAAAGCTCTTTTGATCTCTCTCATATGTTCTCACTCACTTAAATATATTTGGGGGATTCAAACGGTTGTCATAAAGTCATATGTCTTAAAATAAAAACACGAAAAATGGCTGGTGTAAGCAACCCATCATAATTATTTCAAATTTGAGTCAGCTGATTAAAAAAAACAATTATATACATTTGGAATTAAGATACCAAGAACAAGCGAAAAAACAAAAATAATAGCCGGTTTCTGCGAAAATTACATATTGGACGTTTTAATACATAAGACCTTACCTGATTATCGTTTAAACACTCCATTCTTAACTAAAATCTAGATATGTTTCCTTCGTACATACAAAATTAAATTGTTAAAATATATAAACATAAACAAAACCAGCTGTTGTCCACTAAGCCGACTTATTTTCCGGACGGCTGCTAGTGGAAAAACGATCGGTGGCCGCCAGAAAGCAAAAGTATACAAACAAAATTTTGACTATGTAATTTAGATAATTTGCTGTATCTTGGAAACCGTAAAAGGCTAAATCTTGAAATTGAAAAAAACGATAAAACAAAAAAATTCCAAAATTAAATTAAAAAAAAATCGCTCAAACGCAAAAATCACCAAAACTAAAAAGATCGCCAAGAAACAAAAAAAAAAAAAAACGCCAAAACCCGAAAAAATCCTCAAAACGGAAAAAAGCATTAAAACATAAAACAGTCGCTAATAATATATTCACACTGCTATAGTTTAACGTGTTTCGGCAAATATTTTAAGAAACTAAACAAAGTTATTCAGACTACAATTTTATAAACTTTCTGTTTACAGCATGATGAATTCATAAAAGGTGGTAGCAAACCGGCAACAAAAAAATTTTTTTGTGTCCGAAATATTAATAATTTTGCGAAGTTATTAATTAGAATTTTAAATGTGTATGTACATTTTTCCATTTGAATTGAAAACTTGAACAAAAAACGAGGTTTTTAATATTTTTAAGCCAACACAAATCATAATTTTCAGAATACGCTGCTTGTTGTTATAGAAATGCTACAACCTTTTTTAATTTCGACTTTGTTTACATATTTTGCCGCCTTTACAAACTGTGTTCAATAAGCACTAAAATCAAAAAATCGACTGAACATACATCAAGATGTACTTGGAACCCTGCCTTATACTGGTTTTTTAATGCGTTTAATTTTGAAACACGTAAATTTTTTGACAATTGATTATATGAGAAAACATCTAAAAATTAACGTGTTTGGCTCGTAAACACTTAAAATGGCCTTAAACACGGTAGTGTGAATTGCCTATAAAACTAAAAATATCATCAAAAACGAAAAAAATCGATAAAAATTGAAAAAAACAAGCGCCAAAACAAAAAAAGCGCTAATACTAAAAAATCGCCAAAAACCGAAAAATCGCCAAAACCAAAAAAAATCTGTAAAAGTAAAAAAATCACCAAAAACCGACAAAAAATCCTCAAAACCGGGAAAATCGCCAAAAATAAGAATATCGGCAAAAAGCAAAAAATAACGTCAAAACAAAAAAACGCAAAGCAACCAAAAAATCGTCAAAACTAAAAAAATCGGGAACTAATTTTTTTTAAATATTTAAAAATTTTTAATTAAAAAAGGCCGAAACATGCATATATACATACCATACTGTTACAATGAATCCTCAAATGCTGTTTTGTAAAGATTGCTTGCATATCCTGCCTTCGCCCGGGCTTAATGGTTTTTCCTCTAGGTATGTATGTATGTGCATATGTATGTATGCATGTAGATATGTATATCAAAGAGTAGTTTCGCTAAGTAAAGAGTTTCTGCCTTGATGGATGTGCTGCTACATTCTCGCCTCTGGGTAAATCTAATAGTAAAGATTTTCTGCATAGCTAGTCTCCTGCCAGTCTGAACAAGTCTCTTCTCAGTATGGCATAAGGATTTTCATTATTAGAAACTAAATGCAAGACAGGCATCAAATTTTTATTCAGCGTAGTCACTACGCGACATACCCATAGGAGACTAGCTATAAATAATCCAGAAGCTAGTAAGGCAGAAAACCTTTCCTCAACGAAACCACTATTCGGCATACCCGAGGAGAAAGTCCACAAGCAAAAAATCTTTATCAAGCGCATCCACTATTTTATATGCCCAGAGGAGAAAGCAATGGATACTATTTAGTTCATATACGTTGTTTCTTAATTTTGATGGGCATTATTTACACTCGGAAAAGGAAATAATGTCCATGGACGTTATTTTCTTTTTCATGTGGAAATAATGTTCATGGGCGCTATTTCCTTTTCGACGTGGACATAATATCCATCGACATTATTGAATTGAACATAATTGCATACCACCTAAGTAAGATCTTTTAAAAATTGGGAGACTTGTAGCAGTATTTTGAGTCCAATTTTACACACATAAAAATAAATTAGTCTATTTTTTAACCGACTTCAAAAAAAGGAGAAAGGTTATCAATTCGTCATGTATTTTTTAATGTATGTTCCCTCAAAACTCCGCCATTTATGAACCGATTTCGGATTTTTTTCTCTATTCAAAAGGATGTATTTCCAGATGGGTCCCGTTGAAAAGTGGGCGGGTCACGCCCATACAAAGTAAATATACTTTCGTTTTCAACTACTTCTACTCAACTAATGCTAATGAAACTTTACACACATTAAGCTTCTGTTTAAATACTACATCAGGATAAAAAAAGTGGGCACTGTCACGCCTATGAAAAGTAAATTAGCATTTTAGCTACTTCTACTTAGCCGATTCTTATGAAACTTTGCATACATATATTAGCTATCGTTACAGTACAACATTGCGGTTAGAAAAGTGGGCAGCGCCACGCCCATGAAAAGTAAATATTGATTTTAATTACTTCTGCTTATCCGATTCTTATGAAACTTTGCACACATAATAAGCAGGGCTCGGAATTTCATGCAAATGCATGTTTTTACTGGTGATAGATAAAGAGGTATTGACTATTTATCTATGCGAATCATCAAACTTTAAGTAGTTTGGCATCGATTCGTAGTTGCATACTTTTACATATTTTGGTGGTAAGTGCATATTTTTGCATATTTTGGCAATAAATGCATATTTTTGGAGTCATACATATTTTTTTTAATGCATATTTCTCAATTCTTGAAAAGAATATTAATAGGCTGATTAATGATGGCAACCGACCCGCAGTTGCGTTGCCAGTTGCTGAAAATGATTCAACTGATGACAACCGAGAGCTGTCAATTTTGGTTGCTATTTAGTGCCTTTCTGGCAATCATTAATTTTCAGTCACCGACTGTCAACGCCACTAAAGTTCGGTTGCATTAAATAATAGACCAAATTATGTTTGTTTTATGCTTTTTCTCTAATAGTAATAAAAAAATATAAAAAAACTTTCATATTATTTTAGTTTTGGTACTTTCTTCGTAGGTAAATGCATATTTTTACGCATATTTTTCATTTTTAGGTGCATTTGTTAAGCGCCTAGTATCAATTTTTAGTTGCATGAAAGTCCGAGCTCTGATAATAAGTTATCGTAAAAGTACATGATGATAAAATATGGGGGCGGTGGCACGCCTATTTTAAAGTCGGTTTTTTTTTGTAAGAACTATTTTTTGCAAATTTGATTTCTTTCTGAAGGTTTTTTTTGCTCATGCAAATGCATGTTTTTACTGGTGATAGATAAAGAGGTATTGACTATTTATCTATGCGAATCATCAAAATTTTAGTAGTTTAGCATCGATTCGTAGCTGTAAACTTTTGCATATTTTGGTGGTAAGTGCATTTTTTTGCATATTTTGGCAATAAATGCATATTTTTGGAGTCAAATAAAATTTTTTAATGCATATTTCTCAATTTTCGCAAACAATATTAATAGGCTGATTAATGATGGCAACCGAGCCGCAGTTGGGTTGGCAGTTGGTGAAAATGTCTCAACTGATGACAACTGAGAGCTGTCAATTTTGGTTGCTATTTAGTGCCTTGCTGGCAATCATTAATTTTCAGTTACCGAGTGGCTACGCCACTAAAGTTCGGTTGCATTAAATAATAGACCAAATTTTGTTTGTTTTATGCTTTTTCTCTAATAATAATAAAAAAATTTCATATTATTTTAGTTTTGGTACTTTTTTCGTAGGTAAATGCATATTTTTACGCATATTTTTAATTTTTAGATGCATTTGTTAAGCGCTTAAAATCAATTTTTAGTTGCATGAAAGTTCGAGCCCTGATAATAAGTTATCGTAAAAGTACATGGTGATAAAATATGGGGGCGGTTTTTTTTGCAAGAATTATTTTTTGCATATTTGATTTCTTTCTGAACGTTGTTTTTGCTCTTGCCAAAATTTTGTTTTCTTATTTATACCATAGTTTGTTGAAGCAAAATTTAATTTTTTGCGACGTTTTTGCTGGCTATGTTACTTTAGTGTTGCAATTTGTTAAGCATACGTCTGCCTATTGATTATCGACTATTTTTAATGTTTTCATTCGTTTATTACGAAAGAATTCATTTTATATATATGAAAAAATTAAAAGCTCTTTTGATCTCTCTCATATGTTCTCACTCACTTAAATATATTTGGGGGATTCAAACGGTTGTCATAAAGTCATATGTCTTAAAATAAAAACACGAAAAATGGCTGGTGTAAGCAACCCATCATAATTATTTCAAATTTGAGTCAGCTGATTAAAAAAAACAATTATATACATTTGGAATTAAGATACCAAGAACAAGCGAAAAAACAAAAATAATAGCCGGTTTCTGCGAAAATTACATATTGGACGTTTTAATACATAAGACCTTACCTGATTATCGTTTAAACACTCCATTCTTAACTAAAATCTAGATATGTTTCCTTCGTACATACAAAATTAAATTGTTAAAATATATAAACATAAACAAAACCAGCTGTTGTCCACTAAGCCGACTTATTTTCCGGACGGCTGCTAGTGGAAAAACGATCGGTGGCCGCCAGAAAGCAAAAGTATACAAACAAAATTTTGACTATGTAATTTAGATAATTTGCTGTATCTTGGAAACCGTAAAAGGCTAAATCTTGAAATTGAAAAAAACGATAAAACAAAAAAATTCCAAAATTAAATTTAAAAAAAATCGCTCAAACGCAAAAATCACCAAAACTAAAAAGATCGCCAAGAAACAAAAAAAAAAAAAACGCCAAAACCCGAAAAAATCCTCAAAACGGAAAAAAGCATTAAAACATAAAACAGTCGCTAATTATATATTCACACTGCTATAGTTTAACGTGTTTCGGCAAATATTTTAAGAAACTAAACAAAGTTATTCAGACTACAATTTTATAAACTTTCTGTTTACAGCATGATGAATTCATAAAAGGTGGTAGCAAACCGGCAACAAAAAAATTTTTTTGTGTCCGAAATATTAATAATTTTGCGAAGTTATTAATTAGAATTTTAAATGTGTATGTACATTTTTCCATTTGAATTGAAAACTTGAACAAAAAACGAGGTTTTTAATATTTTTAAGCCAACACAAATCATAATTTTCAGAATACGCTGCTTGTTGTTATAGAAATGCTACAACCTTTTTTAATTTCGACTTTGTTTACATATTTTGCCGCCTTTACAAACTGTGTTCAATAAGCACTAAAATCAAAAAATCGACTGAACATACATCAAGATGTACTTGGAACCCTGCCTTATACTGGTTTTTTAATGCGTTTAATTTTGAAACACGTAAATTTTTTGACAATTGATTATATGAGAAAACATCTAAAAATTAACGTGTTTGGCTCGTAAACACTTAAAATGGCCTTAAACACGGTAGTGTGAATTGCCTATAAAACTAAAAATATCATCAAAAACGAAAAAAATCGATAAAAATTGAAAAAACAAGCGCCAAAACAAAAAAAGCGCTAATACTAAAAAATCGCCAAAAACCGAAAAATCGCCAAAACCAAAAAAAATCTGTAAAAGTAAAAAAATCACCAAAAACCGACAAAAAATCCTCAAAACCGGGAAAATCGCCAAAAATAAGAATATCGGCAAAAAGCAAAAAATAACGTCAAAACAAAAAAACGCAAAGCAACCAAAAAATCGTCAAAACTAAAAAAATCGGGAACTAGTTGAGAATACCAACGCTGTTGAAAATAAAAAAGCATTTCAAAAGTGACAGATTTAAAGTATATACCAAATGAAAGCTTGGAAGGTTTTCTATAAATTTGTATACATGGTTAAGTACCGTTATATGGATCACTTTTTGAGATAAGGGTGTTTTTACGTAAAAAGTCGGGTTAATTTTAAATTGCATTTGGTTCACAATGGGCTAATGGATTTAAGAAGGTTATATACCAGTAGAAAGGTGTTTTAGAGCACTTTAAAACTATATACATATCATTTATATCCGTGCAGAATTGTAGGAGCTATGGCCAGTTCAAAATTAAAAGTTTTGAACCCAGTAACTCCGTAATTGTTGTTCTAAAAAGGGCTATTACCTCATTATTTTTTATTTTCATTTTCAACAGCGTTGGTATTTTTGACTTAAGTAAAAAAAAGTCGCACTTTACTGAATTTATTTATTTTTACCTATTTAAAACTTATAAAAATATAAGTATGTAGATATGTATGAACATATAAAAATGTGAACAATTTTCAGGAGTACTTACATATTGCATTCATACATCATATATCAATAGCGCCGGCTTGTAAATATTATCACCGGCTCCACTAAAGACTCGGCCGTCCGGCTCAGATTTCTACTGTGTAGTTATGACAACACAATAAACACAGCACACACAGTCTTATTATATTAGGACTTTTTTGTTTGAAGCACAACAATAACGTTTTAAATCTATTGTAAAATATTAAGACATTATGACAATATGATTAGATAACACACCCGTTTGAATCCCCCAAATTTGTCTGTTGTAAATTCCACACGAAAAAAGTGGTGCTCATATCATCTGAAATACTTGCAGTCAGAAGTTATACCCAGCAAACTTTTGAAAACTGCCAAACATCAGCGCAAAGTGTTTCGCTTACAAAAATAAAAATCATTGGTAAGCGCAATAATGGCTAATGGCAATCGATAGGCGGAAAAATACAATTTAGAAAGTGGTATTGCCATTCTCTAAAATACTTGCATTCCTAAGTTATACCCAACAAACTTTTTAAAAAGTGAATTGCTGAAAAAAGTTTTGCTAATAAAAAGAAAAACTTCGGTGAGCGCAATAATGCCAATCAATAGGGTTTTATTTACTTTAAAATATCTTTCTAATTTGATGTAAAAAGTAATATATGAATTACTTTCTAATTTTTGTTTAATACTCATGATTTTTTCGTTCGGACTCGCTTTTTTAGGTAGTTTTTAGTTTTTTTTTGTCTACATTTAGCCATTATTGGTGATGGAATTCTGACAATAACGTCGGCAGAAAAACCATACCAATATTGATTATTGCTTTATTATTTTAACCATATGGGAACACGTAGCACAATGCATTTTTAACAAATCACTGTTTTTTTATGAACATAAAAAGTAATATTGAATATGAAAAAATTTTTTCTACACAATTTTTTAGCAGTATTATTTATTATTTCAATATATTTATTAATTTTATTCATTTTATCAAAACGTTAAACGCATTACAAAAATGTGGAGCATAAATTACTATGCAATATGACGTTTTATGTTTGTAATAATTGTTAACGAAAATTCGTTGACAACTATTGTAACATATATTGCAAACACCGGCAATGAGCTGTATCCACTATCAATAACATAATTTTGCCAGGTAACATATTTATTGCCAGTCCAGACAGGGGGTTTTATTGAAGCAAAAATAAGTTTGAAAATTTTTAAAGTTTGTTTTTGTTTTTAACAGACTTCAAAAAAAGGAGAAAGGTTATCAATTCGTCATGAAAAGTAAATATTGATTTTAGCTACTTCTGCTTATCCGATTCTTATGAAACTTCGCACACACAATAAGTTCTCGTAAAAGTACATGATGATAAAATATGGGAGCGGTTCCACGCCTATTTTGTGGTCGGTTTTTGTGCAAGAATTATTCATACAAATTCTTTACAAACCAAAGGAATAGAAAGTCAAACAAACGTTGCTTTGCCTTCCAAAAAGTTTAAAATTTGTATGAAAAATAAAAGAAATCTATAAAATATTTGAAATTTTGCTTTTGTTCACTATATAAATTTCACTTTGGTGAGGTGATTTACACAATTTGGACCTACACTCTAAAACATTACTTGAAATTTACGATCATATATTGTCTAAATTTGTGTTGAGAATTTCTCCTTATCTAAAATTACATCGACTTTGTAGTTATTTTATTAAAGAAAAAACCTTTCAAATTAAACATATATAGTCCAAGTGGAAAAAATGTAACATAAAGTATAATACGGCTATGGCTGAATGGTAGATACGTCAGACTATCAGTCAGGAGGTCGCGGTTCAAACCTGCACGCAGCCAATCAGTTTTTTTAGTTAAAACATTTTGTTGAAAAGTAATGTGTGTGTAATTTTAGGTCGATAATAATCTGTAGTGTTGCCGACTATTATCGACCTAATTTTCAACAAAAGTGTTTTAGAGTGTACATCTATTTAATCGAATTATACCTGCCTGTTCTGTAAACATAGTTGATTTAAAAACGCTTGATTAGAGAAATTAAATCCACTAATAGCAAATTGTTTTCAGACTTTGTGGCAGTTTCATATGTTTTAGAGCTTAAAATATCAGATCTAAAATTAATTTACTATATACGATTTATAGTACATTAATGATAGCATTATTTATTTGTGGAAAACGAGAAATTTACTCGGATTCGGTTTGCAGAACAAAGCCGATAGTTACATATTCGGTTAATACTACATTTTAAGTAAGATTCTGATATTTGTTTATCATCAAATCGACGCACTTACCTATAAGGATCCATACTTTATTTTGGAGTCGCAAATGATTCTTATAGAAATTTTAAACGAAATGACAATATTTTCCAGTATATAATTCAGTATGTCGTCATAAATCAATCATCAAAATCGCCAGATTTATGTTGCAATTATGTACATGTTTATTTGATTTCTCATGATCTAGTGAGTCATATAGGGAGCATTTGCAATATTTCATAAAATCCTTTATCGGCTTTTTTCATGTTGCCAACAATATCCATGAGCTTAAGAAAATACACCTGCTCCCATTTTTACACAGTACGTACGTATAGAAAAATCTGTTAGAACTACTCAAAGTATTTGGCGGGAAAGCACATGTAAAAAGATTAGCCTGATCCTCTAAAACCATGAAAACGACATATATATGATTTTATTAAGAAATATGCAATTGTTTTTGTTAGATGTTTTTTGCAAATAAAACGTTATCTCAGGCCATTTGCGTTAACACCTTTATTTTTTAACAGCACGTACGCATGATTATGGTATGCATACATATCAAATTCTGTCTATGTTAAAAAGAAGATACGACTTTAAATATGACAACTTATTATTATCAATCGTGTTATTTCAAAAATTCTTTGAAATGGCCATGTAAAACAGGATTACGTATGAAATCGCCTCCCAGAAAAAAATCGCTAGATATCCCGCTAATAGCTAAAACGCTTTTTTACCCGCTACACAGTTTTCAAAATCGCTAGATTTGACGGAAAAATCGCTAAGTTCCCATCACTGATTCAGAGAAAAAAATCATGATAGTTTTTTTTAATAAACATGTTTTTGAAACTGATTTTAAATTTATATTATTGTCTCTATTTTGTTCGATAAATTATTTTGTTTCACTTATTATTTCATTTCATTTTTGATATCGCTAATGTTGGCAACCTGATAAAATGATGAAAATATTTGATCTGTTTTTTAAAATTCTGTAAAAAAATTTTTGATTAAAGACATTTTTTTATTGAAAAAAAATCAGATTTTTTTCAAAAAAATTATTACAAAAGTTTTGGCATTGAATTTACAAATTTCTTTGTAGGACCTATATTGAACAAATTTACATTTGATTCAGGGAATTTGGTGTTTGAAGTGAAAAACAATTTTTTTGTGTTATCGCGAAGCTACCAAAAGGCTGGACCGATTTTAATACTGTTTTCTTGCTCGTCTTTAGTGTTCTTTGATACATTTTAAAGAAAATCAGTCTATTACGTTTGAAGTTATCAGTTGTTTTTACCCAATTACAGAGTTTAAAGCTCTTGGGCCAATCGTATTAATAAACATTTATTAACCCAAAAATTGGTTGCAAAACTTGTTTCTCCACGTAAATTTCATGTTTTAGGTATACCAACTTTAACTTCAATAATCCCTTAAGCATGGCCCTAGATCTTTAAAGCTCTGCAAATGGTAAAAAATTTTTAGCTTCTCACCAAAAAATAACGCTATACTTGGAAAAAAAACTTTATTGCCTTTTAAAATAATTTTTAAGATTAGTATGTAACATTTAAATCCGTAGTTACCATTTGCAAGATTAACATTCCTCCCTTAATTAATAAATAATCAAATAATAAAAATAAATAAAATATTCTCTCGCCTGTAAGAATACTCTTACTACTAGCGAACTGTTAATATACCCAGGAAACAATTTTGGCCGACATGTCTAACATCTGGAAAATCTAAGACTTTACTTTAATTTTGTTGTTCTTTTTTTTGTTGTTTTTAAGAATTAGTTTTAATTAAGGTTTGAATTAGTTTTAAGTAAATTATAGAGAAATACTCTCTTTAATCATGCTATCTCCGGGAGCAAGATCATATTAAACTTACTTCGTTTTACAATTTGTAATTTACTTTCTTTATTAAATTAAGTTTCTTACTGTATCATTATTTTGTAATTAGGATAATACATTATAGTCCTAAGTTCTCTTATTTCATTGTATTGTAATTTAAATCATATTGTTTGTAAAAAAGGCTCAAATAAAACTAACTAACTAACTAACAATCAGCCGAGTTGTCTAACCTTCCCTCAGACATTTGGCGGAGCAGTAGGCAGTTTTCTGGTACGACGTTTCTGCACATTGTCTGAAATATTATCCGATTAATATCAAATTAGTCTGCACATTATCCGAAGACAATTTAATTTCCTGATCTACGTCTTACGACTTTTAGTAGTCACTTCTGCACATTGTCTGATTTTAGTTTTCGTTACAATTCTCATTTATCTCTTGGGCTTATACGCACAAATATTTGAGTTATTAAACTTATAAAATATGGGCAAATGTTTTCTGATGAGCTGCCATAAGCAGCACAACAGTGCATGGAGAATTTTAAACGACATTTCTAATAAATTTCTAATTTTAGCTCCGACTTCTCTCTGATATTAATACGCTAGGAGGTAAAACGCATCAGGTAAATCGGAAAATTTTCTGATGTTTTGTCAGACATTTTTCCCACATTTACAAGACATGTCGAAAATTCCTTTAGAATTCCTAGGAAATTCGTCGGAATCCGTACAGAATTCTGTTAGACCTTTCGGTATAGTTTTTAGAATTTCCTCAGACAAAGAGATCCGGTTTCTTGTCAACCACTCATATAATTTTCGGAACGTTTTCTGACCGACCTCGGCTACGAATTCGGCATCTTGTGCAGACTTTCTGACCGAGTTCGGACCGAAATTGGCCAAAATTCATTGCTGGGTATATTCATATGAAAAATGTTGTTTTCGCTGCTACATAAAACAAGAATCACAGTGTTGTGTAATTGTGAAAAACTTTTGTTTCGTTCCAATATTTTTCATCATTAAACGTGAATCAAAACTACCTAATAGGATAAAGTGAATAAGGTTTTCATTTCACCGTTTCACAGAACAAAAATTGACCCCATGATGTTAGGGTCGTACTCAGAATTTTGTCATTTTTGGCGACATTCTACCCTTTTTTAGAGTTAACTAAAAAAAATAGTTCCGTCTAGCATACATTCTCGGAAGCAGGGATGCCAACTTAGCCCTTTTCGGGCTAGATTTAGCCCGTTTTTAGGGTTCCGTTACACCAAAATTGTAAAGGAACCCTATTGTTTTCGCTACGCTCTCCGTCTGTCTGTCTGTCACAGGCAGTTTTCTCGGGAACCGTAAGAGCTACGGACCTGAAATTTTTACACGATATGTAGAGCTTTGCCGCTACAACAACAAATACATGACAGTTAAAAATTGAAGGGTGTTCTAAAGCGAGCAACGACAAATGTTGAACTACTAATTTAATGTTTTCTCGGGAACCGTAAGAGCTACGGACCTGAAATTGTCACAGAATATGTAAAACTTTGACTGCTATAACAACAAATATATGACAGCTGAAAATTAAAGGGTGTTCTAAAACGAGCAACGAAAAATATTAAAACTTTAATGTAATATGCAGACACTTCCCAGCAACAAATAATCGAGATTTTGGAAGCAGTGCAAACTTTTCCTGTTATACAAATGCGCTTCATACTAGCGACAACTGTATTTCCTGAATATAAGCAATAATGTATGGCAAGAGATGCTTAAGCTTCTTATATTTTTCTTTTCGTCCACTTAAAAAAAATTTTTTGCACGTTCACTTACAGTGGTGCATTCAATGAAGCGCTACTGTAAGGCAGAGATTATGAAAATATACATTTTACGAAGAATGGCGATGAGTTACGATCTTAAAACGACAAAACAATAATATGATTTTATTATACACCCAATGCGCTGAAATAAGCGTTTAACAAGAAATGCTCCAAAGTGGGACATCGCGAACAAATATCATGCAATACGTAAGCATGTTTGTAAGCTACACCAACAAAACTGTCCTTTACAAACCTGCGTATCTCGAAGCAGTAGTTTTTGCTGGGTTATATATCGACACATTAAATTTTCAAAGTTCGTGTTAATTGGTGTAGTCTGTAGAATAGACAACACCAATTAAAACCAATATTTAAAACAATAAAAATTAAAAGGTGTTCTATCAGTTAATGTAGTTTTACTATGTAATTTAGACAATCTGTTGTATTTGGGAACCGTAAGAGCTACGGACCTGAATTTTCACAGAATATGTAAAACTTTGACCGCTATAACAAGAAATATATGATAGTTAAAAATTAAAGGGTGTTCTAAAGCGAGAAACTAAAATGTTGAAATACTAATGTAATACGCAGACATATATAGACACTTTAAATTTTCAAAGTTCATGTTAATTGGTGTAGTCTGTAGAATAGACTACACCAATTAACACCGATATTTAAAAGAATAAAAATTAAAGGGTATTCTATCAGTGAATGTAATTTTACTATGTAATTTAGACAATCTGCTGTATCTTGGGAACCGTAAGAGCTACGGATCTGAAATTTTCACAGAATATATAAAACTTTGGCCGCTACAACAACAAATATATGACAGTTAAAAATTAAAGGGTGTTCTAAAGCGAGCAACTCAACATGTTGAAATATTAATGTAATATACAGACACTTTAAGTTTTCAAAGTAGGTGCTAATTGGTGTAGTCTGTACAATAGACTACACCAATTAACACCGATATTTAAAACAATAAAAATTAAAGGGTATTCTATCAGTTAATGTAATTTTGACTATGTAATTTAGACAATATGCTGTATCTTGGAAACCGTAAGATGTAAACTCTTGAAATTTTAAAAAACGCTAAAACTAAAAAAACCCAAATTTAAAAAATTTCAAAACGAAAAAAAAGCGCTAGAATGAAAAAAGTGCTTAAAAGAAAAAAGCACCAAAATTAAAAAAATCGCTAAAACGCAATATATCACCAAAACTGAAAAGATCGCCAAAAAAACTAAAAAAACTTCAAAAACCGAAAAAAATCGTCAAAACGAAAAAAAGTACTACAAAATTGCTAAAACGAAATATATCATCAAAATATTAAAAAATCGCCGAAACTGAAAAAAATCACAAAAATGAAAAAAGCGCAAAAAAGCGGCAAAACTAAAAGATCGCCAAAAACCAAATGAATCGCCAAAACGAAAAAAAACAAAAAATCTAAAAAATCCTTAGAAACGAAAAAAACGCCAAAACTGAAAAAAATCGCCACAACTAAAATAAATCGCTAAAACTAAAAATATCGTTAGAAAGTGTAAACGTTAAAAAAATCCCATAACCAAAAAATCGCCAACACTAAACAAATCGGCTAAAAACAAAAAAAATGCAAAAATCGAAAAATCGCTAGAAAAAATGAAAAAATCACGAAAAATGAAAAAGCGCTAAAACAAAAAAAAAAAAAAAACAACGAAAAATACTTAAAAAATAAAAAAAATAAAATTAAACAAGAAATCACAACGAAAAAACTGCCAACATGACAAAAGGCGTAAAAACGAAAAGCTATATACATATGTGTATTCGTACGGAACCCTTCGTGTGCGAGCCAAAGTCGCACTTTACTTAATTTATTATTTACTATTCAAATCGCGGAAAAAAATTTTTAGCCCCAAACAAAATGACGCGCAAATTTAGCACTTTTTACAATTATCTTTTAGCCCCTTTTTACATTTGTCTTTTTTGCGAATTATTTCTTCCTTTATTTTACCAATAGCGATTTGAGAATTAACGTGCTAACATCGTTTTTACTTGTTTTCTTTTGTTAGTTTGCTGTACCAGTATAAAAAAGAAGAGTGTAGAATAATAATCGTGTCTTTCTGATTAAAAAAACTTAATAGTACTGATATTTTTAATAGAATAAGAACCCAAACGCTTAAGTAATTTTTGTATTTTTGTCTGCAGAATAGTTAAATAATGATAAATTGGAAAAATCGATTCTTCAGAAGCAAGTAAACACTCTACTCTGGTGGGAGTGATATTCTACAAGAAAAAACTTGGAAAAAATTTTGCATAATTCAAAAAGAATTATTGATGAAGTTCCTCAATAAAATACTATGGAAACATTGAGTTCAATTTAAAAAATAATTACAACTTGTCTGACCGACAGGTGAAAACAAAAGTACATACTAAAAACTGTTCGATGGTTTCCGAGCCATGCGCTACATCTGCTAAAATTTTTTTGGAAATCCATCACTTTTAAAATTACCGATTACAGAAGTTTACAAATTCAGGTCAACGTTTGGACTGGAGCGCTTTGGATTTGGAGCGCTTAATTCGAATCTGCAATCGGTTTCTTCAAATTGGTTCTAGTATTCGAGATGTACCGTTATGTCAAAAAAGGAGCAGTTGCACGTCAAATATTAACTGGAGAACGGTTTGTCCTATTTAGATAAATAAAAAATCCGAAACTCAGCAACAACATTATCTTTAAGCCGTGCAAACACCGCTTCCGCACTAGCAAAGTTTAGTTTGCAAAGTTTTAATTCATCCAGTTTTTAACCGACTTAAAAAAAGAGGGAGGTTATCAATTCGTGAGTATTATTTTTTTTAATGTTAGGACAGGCATAACTATGTCATTTGTCAACCGATTTAAAATTTTGAAGGGTTGGCTGCAGTTTGGTTCCATATTTTTTTCGTTACGATTAGTCATTATTATTGTAAATCACAGATGGCCGCCGCCACAAAATGCTGAATTAATTCTTTGTGTACAAACACCTCAATATGAATATCAAATGAAAAAGATAAACTTCCGATTCCACAATTGCGACCAGGCTTAGAGTGGAGTTCCTTCCAATAAGCCAATTCATTTGAGCTGCTTTTAATTTCATTTGGGTCACCTTTGCATGTTAAACGATGATCAAGATGAACAGCGAAATATTATTTTACTTCAGTGCGTTGAGGTATAGTTTGGTTATTTATTTGTATAGGTGGGGTTATCACATTCTGTAGCAACAACAGTAACGTAGGTATTTCTGTTGTTTGTTGCTGTTCCTATTTTGTCTTCAGTGGTAATGATATACATATGTATGTATATGAGTACCACATATATTAGCTGTTTATGTGCTTGCTTGTTTATGGGCTTATGATTTACTTTACAAAAAGAAAAATAAAAAATGTATACGTAAAATAATAAATGAAATTTATATGGTGGTGTTTAAGCATTGTCTATATGCAGCATTTCATTGGTGCTTTACCAAATCGTCAGTATACTGCAAACACAATTTTGAACAGCTACAAACCCTTCACTATTATAACAATTCGCGGCTCATCTCAGGATGTGAAATCCAGATTGAAAAAGGCGAGGCGGGCTTTTGCTATGCTAAATCCTCTATGGCGATGCACCCAGCTATCTACCAACACCAAACTCAGAATCTTTAATTCCAACGTGAAGTCTATATTGCTTTATGGTTGTGAATCTTGGAATGCTGCACCCAAACACATCAGTAGCATCCAAGTGTTTGTAAACAAATGTCTCCGCAGAATCCTACGTATATTCTGGCCTGAAAGAGTAAGTAAGATCAACCTCTGGCATACCGCTCACCAAATGCCCATCCAGTTGGAGATACGTAAACGTAAATGGTGCTGGATGAAATTAGCAGAATGGCCATCGACTGGAATCCCCAAGGTAGCGACGTGTTGGAAGACCTGCTCATACTTGGAAGAGACAGCTGGATACCGAAATAAGAACTTCAGGGCGCAGCTGGAGCGAAATAAAGCATATCGCAAATCAAAGAGATGATTGGAAGCACTTTGTTGTGGCCCTATGTTTCTTATAGGAATTGCAGGATATAATATATATATTGTATTTTCGTTCGCTTAGTTTTAATAGAAATATATTTGTTTGATTTTTTTTATGTCTTAGGAATTTAACAATATATTACAAGGACTGCCGTGAAAGTCTATTAGTCATATAGAAAAAAGATTCTTTCTTTAAAACTTGTGCTTATATTACTAAAAATATACATTTCTAAAACTAAATGGAGTCTTATTAAAACTTTTTAAAACTATTTTTTGTAGACTCTACAAACATCGGTCTGACAGACCGGGAGTGAATATAATTGTTTCATATTTTGACGTGAGTATAGGAAGGTTAAACAATTTATTATCCCAGTCGAACGAATATGATTGTAAGAAAAAGAAGACTTTTTGCGTTCTAAAATCAGTACTTTGTTATGTATATAAATGAATTTTTAGTCCCGGGAATTCCCGGGAAAGCGGGAAACGAAAATAAGCGATTTTCCCGGGAATTCTCGGGACGGAAATTCCCGGGAAAAACCCATACTCGTAACAGAACTTAGTCACATAGTTGGTATTCCTACGTACGAGCACCCATCTTTTAAGTGACAAAAATAGAAATTGAACAGAGAACGTTGATGAGATCGTGTAGCAGTTCGACTCGATCTGAAGTTGTATCATTCTTTCATCTACTAGCCAACGCCTGATTATTTCTAAGCGGATCCTTTTTTTCAAACAAAACAAACTGGATCAAAATCGGTTTGGCCGTTTCAGGCCTATGGTGCCCAAGATACACATATACTACGGAAGGCCCGAAGCAGAAAAAAGATAACTTTTAGTCCATGGCGTGAACTATTTTATTCAAAGATTGCAATTGCTTCAAGTAAACACACATTTAATTTTTTTATTTGTCCCCCAAAATTTTCGAAAATACCGCGATTTTTTGTCTGTTTTGGACCCCCCCCCCATAAAAAGTTATTATTAATTTGCCTATCTATGCAGAACTACAACAGTTTAGAGCAAAGTGAAAGCTTTCACAAAATCTTGGCGGTATAGGAGGGGGAGGCGTTTACCCCATACAAAGTATTTATATCATATTTCCTATATCTGCAGAACCACAATAGTGAGGTTCTCTAAATTTTATGTAGGTAGTTCTTGGAATAAAGTTCAATTTCCTCCAAAATATTGGAGATATAGGAGAGGGGGATGGGTATCCACCATACAAACCAATTAATGATGTTCCTATATCTGAATATATTGTTAGTAAAACTGTGCTAAAATTTTGTTATAATCGTGTGAACTGACAATTTTTGTCTGACAACGTTGCCAGAGAAAGCATTCAGTCGATTTTAATAATACCTGCTGACAAAAAATTGTCAGACATCTGACAATTGCGCTTTTGTCACACAATTGTCTGGGAATAAATTATAAGCTTTTCTGACAACTTGGATACAACAGTGTGAACTAACAATATATCTTGTACTGAACATTTTTTATTGTCAGTAGTTTGGCAGCACATTGCCAGAACTGACAATATTGTAAGATCTAACAACCGTCTGTACAGGGCTTAAGTTACTATTTTGAGCGGAAGATAACCAAGAACGATCTGGGTCTTTTTAATGTTCATTTCTTTAATTTATTTCATTGCGATGGGTGTGCGTAACACAGCGGGCCGGCTAATTATAGATATTTCACAATCAAATTAAACTAGGGACAAACAACCCTCCGTCACAAGTGGACTTAGCAGGCTGGCCTTAACAGGCAAACGTTAACATTTTGAGCTCTTAACATGACTTTTACACCGTTTGAGAAGAACGCCAATTTTTTATTTTTTTTGGTCTTGCCATCTCATGTAGAGTTGTCCGACACTCATACGTCGTAGGCTTCGGTATGTCTGCACTAAAAAGAGGAATTTGATTTGAATGAACAATTTTATACTTTTTTATCACAGACAGAATGTCATATCCCATTCCAAATATAAAAATGATGATGTCAGGAGGAAGCGAAACAGATAGAGAGAGTTTTGTTGCGTTGTTATTAAACTCGTCTTACTTACGCATTTTTAGTTTTTTTCTCGTTGACTTAAGTCTTGCAGTCATTTAATCCGGTTATTTAACTTAAAACATCAACAATGGGGGCAAACAAACTCACATGTTAAAACTATTCTTAGGAGAAGGCTAAGAAAATGTGTATGTAAGTATGTATGTGAATACAAACATATCTGTGTCGTTTTATTATAACATTAATATAAGTCTAAAAATTATCAAAATCGTGTTTGGAGATATTAACGATTTATTGTAAAATATACTGTGTTGGTGTTCTAGAAAGTTCAAAATAGACCGTAATAACCTTTTCCTAGATCATTGTCTTTGAAAACGGATTCGGCTCAAATGTGGAATGTAAAAACACGAACCGGAATATGACCTTAACTCGACTTTGACTTAACACGACTTAAGATCTTATGATAAAACGACACAGATATGTAAAGAAATAAGTATGTAGTTTGTGCTAGCTCCTTTCGAGAAAAAATAAAATCAAGTGAAGAAAACGTTTGTTTTGTCCTTCGTCATATATTTTTTAATGAAAAATAACGAAGATTTAAATTTTAAACAGGAGTAAAAAATTGTTGTTGAGTATAACACTTTTACATATCTATATACAGACTAGGGCTGCCATCTTTATTTTTCGAAAAAGGAGACAAACCTTAAAATAAAGGAAAATCGGGGGATTTTCGAAAATTTTTTTTGGAACAAATAAAAAATTTTTAATTTGTATTTACTTAAAGGAATAGGAATCTTTGAAGAAAATAGGTCAGGCCGCTTGAAAGTTATCTGTTTTTTTTTGTTCGGTCCTTCCTTGTCTATGTGTTTTGGTCACCGTAGGTCTGAAACGACCAAACCGATTCAATTGTTTTATTGGAATGACTTGATGTAATGTGATATTACCTATGTTTGTTCCGCTTAGAAGTAATCAGCTCTTGACTAGTTGATGAATGGAGGACATTATTTCCGGTCAAGTCGATCTGTTTTCGAAGTCCCTACACTATCTGATCAACGTTCTTTGTTCAATTTATATTTTTGTCACTTTACGTAGATACTAACTAAATAGTAAGTAGGAATACTATTTGAACAAATTCTATTACGAGAATGAATATTATATGGAGTTAAAATATATTTTATTCATTTACTAGTTAATTTAAATTTGGTGTGTGTAAAACTTCCACCTCTGATATTTCCAGCGCCTTCAGCTGCTATGATATTTTTAACCGACTTCAAAAAAAGGAGAAAGGTTATCAATTCGTCATGTTTTTTTTATATGTTCCCTCAAAACTCCGCCATTTATAAACCGATTTCGGATTTTATATCTCTGTTCAAGAGGATGTACTTCCAGATGGGTCCAGTTGAAAAGTTCTTAAAAAGGCGGGGTCACGCCCATACAAAGTAAATACACATTCGTTTTGAACTACTTCTACTCAACCGATTCTAATGAAACTTTACACACATTAAGCTTCTGTTTAAATACTAGAGCAGGATCAAAAAAGTCGGATGTGCCACGCCCATGCAAAGTAAATATTGTTTCTCAACAACTCCTACTAAACCGATTCTTATGAAACTTTGAATACACCTTTAGTTATCGTTACAATACAACATTATGTTGAGAAAAGTGGGCAGGCCCATGAAAAGTAAATAACAATTTTAATTACTTTACTAAGCCGATTCTTATGAAACTTTGCATACACATTTAGTTATCGTTACAATACAACATTGCGGTTAGAAAAGTGGACAGTGCCACGCCCATGAAAAGTAAATATTCGTTTTAATTACTTCTACTTATCCGATTCTTATGAAACTTCGCACACACAATTAGTTCTCGTAAAAGTACATGATGATCAAATATGGTGCCACGCCTATTTTTTAGTCGGTTTTTTTGCAAGAATAATATTGCATATGTAGAGTAGTTTTTTATACTGTTTCACAGCACAATCTTCTTAGTATATTCATAAAATTTTGAGCAAAGGAAATCTAAATCGAAAAATACATTCATTTCTTTCTGATTTAGTGAAATTTGGAGAGCACACATTTCAAGTTTCTGACCACTTAAAAGACATATGTGAAAATAATCTTTCACTGTAGCAATATGAAGGTAGTATTCTTAAAAGGAAACTAGCAATTTCGTATACATTTATGAGCTCTCGCTGTTTGATTTCTGTAAAAATGTCTTTCTTTATTATACAGTTATCTTCATCTATTTGCATATTTAGCCTTTTGGCAGAATTGAGGAAATATTACTAAATAGGAAGCAAACAAAAGAAGAAAGCAAGAGTCCCGCGCGGTACTTGGGATTTGTTAACAAAATCGGGAAAATACCGCGAAAATTGGGCTTCTGGCATGCCTAATACAGCCAACAGCTTACATACATGTGTGTGTATGTATTTTTTATTAAAAATATAAAAATGGTTATATGAATGTATAAGGCTCATGGACTCCCTGTAGACAAAATGACTAGTATGTGGTTGGAAATATACAAGTTGCTTTTTTATTCAGACTAGTTGCCTAACTGTCCTTTTTCCATATATCGAACTATCGATTTTAACATTAGGTTATCATAGGAGCCCAACTAGTTCATATGTACATAGTTATTTGCTAGTTGAAATACTAGTTATTATAGACTAGTGCACTTACTAGTTTCTTTATTTATAGTTTTTTTAAATATTAAAAAACATTTAGCTCAACCGGGGTTTGAACACACAGTTCTCATCTTTCAAGGTATGTACTCTATCCCCTGAGCCACTTTCTACTTATTATATTTAGAACTAAAATTTTGTTTTATGAATTTACACCTAAAAATATGTAAATTTTTAAGAAATAATTTAAATTACTAGTATGTATCATTACAACTAGTTATATGACTGTTCCAAAACGTTGTTGTTTGACTAGTATCGCTACTAGCCTCATTACAACTAGTAAGATGACAGTCCTTTGTTGACTAGTAATGTTACAACTAGTATAATGACTGTCCCAAAACGTAACTAGTTGTACATTTAGCTGCAGGGCTCTTATGCTTTCCCGTTCAATAAAGGCAACGAAAAATAAATCAGCCCAAGCCTAACATAGCTGTATTTATCTATGTATGTATGGGTGTGTGTATGTTGTATATTTCTTATCTTTAGCTGCTGTCATCACAGATAGCATCACTTATTTGCCGGTTGGTTGCACTATTTAAGACTCTAAAAGTATCCAGCTGTGCTGCGGTTGAATCTGAAATACAAAAATTCAGTCAGGCAGTCAGGCAGGCAACCCCTGATTTTATTATCTCTTGAATGTTTTTATTTACTTAAGTTTCTTCTTGTTTTTGTTATTATTATTGTTTTACTTTTTCTAATTTGTGGTACATACACACACATGCTTACATATGTACATATTGAACAAACAACACTTCAAAGCCAGATTTGTTAAAAATTCAATTACAATGCAATTTATTTAGCTTTTATTCATTACCTCCATAATCTATTTATATAATAATTTTTTGTGGTTACAATTTGGCAACCATTCAAACCATAATATGTTTATGGCATATCTTATTATTTTATTTTCCTGATAGCACTCAGTAGCTTTATTAGAAATAAATTTAATACTTATCTATTACTACGTTTATGCGCGCGCTATTTGCAAATAAAAATATTTGCAAACAAGCTTTCTCACTGTTTATACATCATAGTAAAAATACAAAAATTTGGCAGCACTTCTAAAAAAAACTTTTGTATTTTTACAAAAAAGAAAATAGTTAAAACGGATAAAATAACAAATAATTGTTTGTTTTAATTATCGAAATTTCGTTTTATAAATGTTTTTTGCGCAACATTTATGTATTTATTGTTTTTTATTAACAAACATTTGTATGCGTGGCAACTTCAAACATTTTATTTGCAAATAGTGCGTTAAGCGTAGTATGCAGCTCTGCCTGAAATTCAGGCTGCCATGAGAAGTATGTGTAAAAAAAAACAAACTGAAATTCATGTTGGTAAACTTCTTAAAGAAATTTCCGTTTACTAGTACGCAGTTCCAAAAGAAAAGTACACGGAATTTTGGCATTTATTGTCTATTATAGGCATGTTATAACAATAAGTGGAGAATTTTTTCCGTCAACTGAAACAAAAATTAATGTTCGGACAATTGTTTGGTCACGGAATTTTTGACATTTCTAATTTTTTGTACATTGTAATTAATTTTTAGTGTTTTTGTGTTGTAAATTTAAAAATATATAAATTTGTGTGTATGCAAACAAAATTCTGTATAGAATTCTACACGATTATTTTTCCGTATAGAAATAAATCCAAAACTTTAAACCTGAATTTCAGTAAGAACTGCATACTACGCTTTGAATAGTTTTCGTGAGTTAACAAGTCGCAATAAAACCATTATATGGCAACAATTTACAGTTTTATTTGCGCGGGTGCGTATAAACGTAGTATATGAATGCATGTGCTACAAAGTTTTATTAACCTGGTCTTTACACATGTAAGTGCAAGTTCGAAAAACTCAATACACTCAAACTTTTCTACTAACACACTTTTGGTTCAGCTATGAGAAAGACAGAGAAACGAATACAAATTGCTTTTCGTTGATAATACGTACACAGAACTTGCATGCAAGTACTTACATGTCTAAACGCAGGGTAATTCACATGACTAAAAAAAATCAATAAAAGACCATTCAGGTCGCCGCGAAATTGACTCATAAATGTAGGCTTCTCAAGCCGAAATTACGCATGAAACTAAACAGAAACAAATTAGTAAAAAATTTAAGATATGTAATTGTGTTATTGTAATGAAATATAATCGCCTCTATTGCGAACAAAAAGTGAAATTTGTGTTTCTATGAAATTTTCATTTCTTTTCGAGGGAAAATTCCCAGTGGTAAATGAAACGAAGTACTTAGGTAATAATCAATGATGTCAGGATGACGTCCTAAGCGAGCATCTTACTACTTACATTGTAATGTACGTGTAATCTAATATGTCATTTACTAATAATAGAATTTATTCCTTATATGTTCAAAGTAAAAAAATGTGGCCTACTTTTGGGCTATATTTCAACGACAAGCTCGCTTACAGTTCCACTTATTATGTAAGTATTGACATCGTAGCTTACTTTGTAAGCGAGATCGCACCGACTAAACAGCCTATGACACCAGTGGTGCCAGAAATTTTCGGAGAAAAATCTTCATTCTTCGAAAAAAATATCTTAATTTTAGAAAAAAATCTTCAAAAATTGTTTATGGGTAATATAAATATAATTCATGATTACCAATTATAATAAAGTTGCTCTACATTTAAATATGTATATAAGAACATAAAAATTAATACGAGTATGTAAACATCGAAACCAAAAATTCAATTCAAACAGATTTCTTATAATAAAATTGTACATTGTACATTTGAAAAATTGGTTTTATATGCTCATTTCCTTGCTAGGTACCATAGCTTTGGATAAATTCTAGTGCTTTGCAACTAATTATGCTGCTTATTTAAAGTACAAAATTCCAAAAACAATACAATTTTAAATTTTGTTTAAACTTAAAAGTCGATATATTCCATATATTGTTTTTGTGGCTTATTGAGTTATTGCACTAAGTTTCTGATTTATAAGTTCAAATATATGTACAATGCACCCTCCGTTGATGAAACCCGTTGATGAAACCCTCGATTATTGCAACAACTCAAATCCTTACATTTGTAGACTCAATGTATGCAATTTGCCAACAATTTGTGACTCCATTAATCCAAACTTTCAAATTTTGTAGTCGGTTGTTTGGTTTTTTCTTTTTATTGACTTAAAATAAGCTTCTTCAAAATCTTCGTGAAACTGCAGCAGAAACAAATTTCTAGTACCAAAAGTATAAAGTTTCTGACTTCTTTCTACACCATTTTATAAAACTATGAGCCGAATCAACTGAATGTTTTATTGTTTGTTTTGTAAAATTATACAAATTCGCCATACATTTCAATATCAAAGCTTAAAGTTTTAAAATTTTAACACAACAAAATGTTTAAAAATTTTCGAAAATAAACAATACAATATTTAGTTTTAATTAGCTTTATAATAAGTACCCCATTACTCATAGTTTAGTGAATAAGAATGCGTATTTTATATTTAATTTACTTATTGGGATTGTATTTGTTAATCTTGAGTATATAAAATACTCTCCAATGTGGTCTTGTCTAATTTCTTTCGGTATTTCGTTTTATTTAAATTTACTTTTGAATATATCCGTTCAACGTTTGCAGATGAATTAAGGAGACATATGTATGTATTAAGTGTAATGGAAACTTCTACAGCTTTGGAAACACTGCCTCACTATCTGCTCTAGTAATTTTGAGATTGTGTGCCAAGTCTTCCGCACTAAACTTTTCTAAATTTGGAAAATATTTATTAATATGTGGTAGAGCTCTCTAAATTTTGAACCTCAGTATCATCAATTAAATTTGGAAAACGTTTTACTAGACTTTTTGGTATGTTTTTTGTACTAAAAACGCCATGATAATAAGTATACTTTATAAACTCTATAAAGTACTTTCTTCTTTTATTGAGCTAACGTACATATGTACATATGTAAGTACATTTAATAAATTTTAATAAATTTTTTCGTTTTTTGATCAATTTTTAGTTTTAGCGATTTTTTTATGTTGTAGTGCTTTTTTCGTTTGGCCCACTTATATCGGTTTTTGGCGTTTTTTTAAGTTTTTTGGCGATCTTTTTAGTATTTTGCGTTTTAGCGTTTTTTGCATTTTGGTGCTTTATTTCTTTAAGCGCTTTTTTATTTTAGCGTTTTTTTCGTTTTGCCATTTTTTTAATTTTGGATTTTTTTAGTCTTAGCTTTTTTTAAAAATTTCATGATTCTACATCTTACGGTTTCCAAGATACAGCATATTGTCTAAATTACATAGTCAAAGTTACATTACCTGATAGAATAACCTTTAATTTTTATTGTTTTAAATATCGGTGTTAATTGGTGTAGTCTATTATACAGATTACACCAATTACCACTTAGCATGAAAATTTAAAGTGTCTATATATAAGTGTATTCATATTACATTAGTATTTCAACATGTTGCGTTTCTCGCTTTAGAACACCCTTTAATTTTGAACTGTCATTTATTTGTTGTTGTAGCGGCCAAAGCTTTACATATTCTGTGAAAATTTCAGGTCCGTTGCTCTTACGGTTCCCAAGATACAGCAGATTGTCTAAATTACGTAGTAAAATTACATTAACTGATAGAACACCCTTTAATTTTTATTGCTTTAAATATCGGTATTAATTGGTGTAGTCTATTCTAAAGACTACACCAATTAACACGAACTTTGAAAATTTTAAGTGTCTATATATAAGTGTCTTCATATTACATTAGTATATCAACATTTTTCGTTGCTCGCTTTAGAATACCCTTTAATTTTTAGCTGTCATATATTTGTTGTTATAGCGGTCAAAGTTCTACATATTCTGTGATAATTTCAGGTCCGCAGCTCTTACGGTTCCCGAGAAAACATTACATTCGTATTTCAAAATTTTTCGTTGCTCGCTTTAGAACACCCTTTAATTTTTAACTGTCATATATTTGTTGTTGTAGCGGCCAAAGCTACACATATCCTGTGAAAATTTCAGGTCCGTAGCTCTAACGGTTCCCGAGAAAACAGTCTGTGACAGACAGACGGACAGCTTAGCGAAAACAATAGGGGTCCTTTACAGTTTTGGTGTATCGGAACCCAAAAAATTTCACATTTGGGTGCATTTGGTACAATTAGCATAATATTATCCAACTCGAAAAAGCGCAAATCGCTACTTTAGAGCACCAACGGTAACGGTGATCATTATCATGTTTCATTACAATAAAACCATTTAACTTAAAATTGTATTTTACTTATTTTATTTTCAAGTTCTTTAGTTTTTACTTTATGTCCTATCTAAACTCTATGATCTGGCATTTTGTTTCAGACTGTACCTTGGATTTCGACTTTATTTCGAGGTGTACTGCATTATAGTTTCCATACGCTTTCATTTAAGAACCATATTGTTTTTGGTGAAATGTCAGTTGTGCAAAACTTTTCTACCGTACCGAGTTTGGCGCGATTCGGAGGGGTCGGTCCCAAAATCTTGATTTTTTTCACTGGCTTTATATGGAATAAGTCAGGTGTACCAACAAATTCGAATCCTTTGGGAGCATGTAAATCAATTTCTACGGATGAAAAATACTATGAACTGCTATCAAGACACCACCACCTCTTGTGTTTTTGTATCTCTATTTAGTCTATAAATATTGTATTTATTGCATAATATTTCAGTGTTAAGCGTATTTTTGTTGAGCCGAGTTTTAGTTACGATGACTATACAATTAATTAAAAAAGTAAGCGGCGCCACGCTCATAAAAAGTAATACTTAGTTTTAGCACCTTGCTGTTAACCGCTTGATCTGAGATTTGTTTGACACCTTAACTTGCAATAACGTTACAATTTTTGTTATTAAAAAAGTAGGCAGTGCCTCGCCCATAAAAAGTAATATTTAGTTTTAGCCTCTTCCTGGTAACCGATTGATCTGAGATTTGGTGCACACCTTTAATTACAAAAGTGGGCGGCGCTACCTACGCTTATAAAAAGTAATACTTAGTTTTAACGCCTTTCTTTTAACCGATTGATCCCAAATTTGGTACACGCCTCTACTTTTGACTATTATACAATTTCGAGATTGGAAAAGTGGGCTTCGCCACGCTCATAAAAAGTAATATTAACTTTTACCTCCTTCCTATTGACCGATTGATCTGAAATTTGGTAAACAACGTTACCTTTCATGTCAATACAGTTCAGTGTTAAAAAATGGGCTTCGCCACCCCCATAAAAAGTAATATTTAGTTTTACCCCTTCCTGTTGACCGATTGAGCTAAACTTTGGTGAACACATTAAATTTTCAGGACTGATTGGTCTGATTCCGTTACGATTATCTGTAAATGTCCGATGGCTGCCGCCATAAAATGGTCAATTAGTTATTTGTCTAAAACCTCCTCAATATGGATACCAAATAAAAGGGTTTGACTAGTAGAACACAGTACGCAATGTAAAACTTCCAATATTCATGCATATATTTTGTTTGCCCCCTCAATATGGTTCTTAAATGAAAGCGTTTGGAAACTATAATGCAGTACACCTCGAAATAAAGTCGAAATCCAAGGTACAGTCCGAAACAAAATGCCAGATCATAGAGTTTAGATAGGACATAAAGTAAAAACTAAAGAACTTGAAAATAAAATAAGTAAAATACAATTTTAAGTTAAATGGTTTTATTGTAATGAAACATGATAATGATCACCGTTACCGTTGGTGCTCTAAAGTAGCAATTTGCGCTTTTTCGAGTTGGATAATATTATACTAATTGTACCAAATGCACCCAAATGTGAAATTTTTTGGGTTCCGATACACCAAAAGTGTAAAGGAACCCTATTGTTTTCGCTAAGCTGTCCGTCTGTCTGTCACAGACTGTTTTCTCGGGAACCGTTAGAGCTACGGACCTGAAATTTTCACAGGATATGTGTAACTTTCGCCGCTACAACAACAAATATATGACAGTGAAAAATTAAAGGGTGTTCTAAAGCGAGCAACGAACAATTTTGAAATACGAATGTAATGTTTTCTCGGGAACCGTAAGAGCTGCGGACCTGAAATTTTAACAGAATATGCAGAACTTTGACCGCTATAACAACAAATATATGACAGCTAAAAATTAAAGGGTATTCTAAAGCGAGCAACGAAAAATGTTGATATACTAATGTAATATGAAGACACTTATATATAGACACTTAAAATTTTCAAAGTTCGTGTTAATTAGTGTAGTCTGTAGAATAGACTACACCAATTAACACCGATATTTAAAGCAATAAAAATTAAAGGGTGTTCTATCAGTTAATGTAATTTTACTACGTAATTTAGACAATCTGCTGTATCTTGGGAACCGTAAGAGCAACGGACCTGAAATTTTCACAGAATATGTAAAGCTTTGGCCGCTACAACAACAAATATATGACAGTTAAAAATTAAAGGGTGTTCTAAAGCGAGAAACGCAACATGTTGAAATACTAATGTAATATGAATATAGACACTTTAAATTTTAATGCTAAGTGGTAATTGGTGTAGTCTGTATAATAGACTACAGCAATTAACACCGATATTTAAAACAATAAAAATTAAAGGGTATTCTATCAGGTAATGTAACTTTGACTATGTAATTTAGACAATATGCTGTATCTTGGAAACCGTAAGATGTAGAATCATGAAATTTTAAAAAACGCTAAAACTATAAAAATCCAAAATTAAAAAAATGGCAAAACGAAAAAAACGCTAAAATAAAAAAGCGCTTAAAGAAATAAAGCACCAAAACGCAAAAAACGCTAAAACGCAAAATATCACCAAAACTAAAAAGATCGTCAAAAAAACTAAAAAAAAACGCCAATAATCGATATAAGTGGGCCAAACGAAAAAAGCACTACAACATAAAAAAATCGCTAAAACTAAAAATTGATCAAAAAACGAAAAAAATCGCCAAAAATTAAAAAAAAATCACCTAAACGAAAAAAGCGCCAAACCAAAAAAAAAGTGCCGAAACTAAAAATAATCGCCTAAAACCAAAAAAAACCCAAAACGAACAAAAGTGTCAAAACAAGAAAAAATCGCTTAAATTAAAAATATTACAAAATAACCGAAAAAAGTCCCCAAAACCAAAAAAAGCGCCAAAACCAAAAAAAGCGCCAAAACTGAAAAAAGCGCCAAAACTAAAATAAATTGCTAAAAACTAAAAATATCGTTAAAAAGCGAAAAAACTTTAAAACAAAAAAGCGCCAGAACCAAAAAACCGCCAAAAAATAATAAAATTGGCAAAAAACAAAGAAAAAATTGCAAAAAACCAAAAATCGTCAAAAAACGAAAAAAAAATCGCCGGAACGAAAAAAAGTGTCATAACCAAAAAAAAACGCTAAGATTAAAAAATCACCAAAAACCGAAAAAAATCGCCTAAAACTAAAAAAATGCCAAAACTGAAAAAAATCCCCACAACTAAAATAAATCGCTAGAACTAACAATATAGTCAAAAAGTGGAAAAAACACCAAAAACCAAAAAATCGCCAAAACTAAAAAAATCGGCAAAAAACAAAAAAATTGCAAAAAACGAAAAATCGCCAGAAAAATCACGAAAATTAAAAAAGCGCCAAAAACAGAAAAATCGCCAAAACAACGAAAAATACTTAAAAAACAAAAAAAAAATAAAATTAAACAAAAAAGCACATTGAAAAAATAGGCTAAATGTGTATTCATACGGAACCCTTCGTGTGCGAGTCAAAGTCGCTTTTTACGTAATTTATTGTAATTCTTGACACTTTTTTGATACTTTTTACTAATGAAGAGATACTTGCGACGATTTTTCTTACGCAGTGAACTAAGTGTTATACTTTTTATTTTGCAAAATCAATCTTTTGAAATGCTTTACAAGCAAAATGTATAAAATTTCTAATGCATTTTTTAGGGTGATGTATTTATTTATTTGAATTTTTGAAGGGCCTTTTTATATCAATACATTTTTTTAAGTTGCAATTATTTTCCTTTGAGTACAATTAGGTTTTTAATTATAACTTATACCATAACAATTTTTATTTTTTTTTATTTTTGAACAAGATTTAAATCGAATTACATATATAAAATTATTTCTGATATGAAAGAAATTGTTTAACTCTTTCGAATTCACTATCTTTTTCCAGAATTTCAAGGTTATTAATTTTATATTTAACACGTTTCTCATGTAATAATCTACATCATTGGTGGGCATTATCTGAATTTCCTACGCACGCGAGCATAGGCTGTTTTTTGCCGTCAACACACGTACACTGTGTGTGAGGCGCACTGCCTATCTATTTAGTCGCGAAGCACTTACACAAACAAAAAATAAAATAGTGCATGCTTGCCCACCACTGATCTACATTCATAAAATATGTGAGATATAGTTAATAGTTCACCACAACTGCATGACGGAGGTTGCTTCTTTTCCATAATATCCCTTACTGGGGGTCTACATTAGCCATGAACTTGGTATGAACATCGTGTCGGACATCGAATAGGGCTAATGTAGACCGCTCATGTCCATGTTTCGTCCATGCTCTGACATAGATGCCCGAACATATGGCTGAGCATCAATGTTCGTCATGAGATTCGCCGTCAGCAACCATTTTTAATAGAAAGAAAAGACACAGGAAGAAATTGTTAAATATTCCATTTCTATTGCACTACCACCAAATACATTGATAAGGCAGAACATGGACATCGTACGTATTCACCACAAGAAAGAAGTTGATGAATTTTTTGCAGCTGCTCTGCCGGCGTCATGTTCATGTCATGTTTAAGTCGATGGCTCGTGAAGACGTAGGGTTAAGGAAGCCAGGGGACATTGTCAACGAGTCGACTACATTTTCTATTTTGCCTTTAATGGGAAGAGATTTTTTATCGTCTCATTTTCATAAAAAATCTATTATAGTGGCCTTAGCTAGTAAAAAGTTTCATATGTGTTGAGTAGAATCATTAAAATAAACCACTGAATCTCTGGTACCAATGTCTCCATATGGTCCCATAAGAACCACTTAATCTATAGTAAGTCAATAATTCCGAGGTCAGTAGTGGAATCTCAATGACAAGCACATGTTAAATGTCTATAGCACGGAACATTGCCTGGGGTACAATTAGTCAGTAGTACTGTTGACAAAGTCAATAGTGAATCAGTACAATTTTACTATTGACATTTCCTACAGGGATGTTTATGCGAAAATAAACAATAATTTTTTAGGTTGATTATGATATACTTAACCCTAAAAATACCCAGTATGCTTTTATAACGTAACTGACCAGTAGTGTCCAACGGACTCATTAAAGCAATTAAGGACTCATTAAAGCAATTAGTGACAACTCTTCTTTCGTTTCGAACCAGGTACAGAAGATTGACCAGCTTCTTGATCAATGGTTGGATCAGATGATAGCACATCTTTGATGGCTGCTAAGTGGTAACTAGTTAGCCCTTTCTGGTTCCGTCTTCATATATGAGGCGTTACCAACTCAATTGCTACTTCTCGCAGAAAAAGTTTTCTTTGCATATTCTTTTTATGTTGGTTCCAAGTAGGATACAAGTTTTTCCATATAATTAGTGATGCGACTCGAACAATATCTACTACATTTGGAAAAAATGCAACAGCCCATCTATTTGTTTTGCGGCGAACTGTATACTCATGAACCGTTTGATCAAGTGTATCAACACCCCCCATTGGTGGAGTTATATTAGTATAAATTTATTTCTGATTTATTTTTATTGCTAACATCTATTTTTTTACTATGATGCATCGTAGACAAAAAAATAACAGCACGATTCTTCTTCGGTACATACGATGCCAAAGTTATATTATTAGAAAAACCAAAGACGTTAGATTCGATGTTGCGATTTTCGTTGTGTTGAAAAAGTGGAGGTATGCCAGCCTTGTTCTTTTTCATGGTTCCAACTACTGTGAGACAATTTTGTGCTAAGTTTTTTGCAACTACAAGGCTTGTAAAATAATTGTCAAAGGTAACGTTTCTGTTAGTACGGAAGGCTCACATAGTTGGTTGACGACATTGTATGCCAAATTTTCCGCTCTATTTGGTCCTTCTTTTCCAAGATATGGTATACCAAATAGAGAGTAACTAGTTTTGCTATCACAGATCCAGCAAATTTTCATACCGTACTTCTGAGCTTTGATAGGTAGATACTGTTTGAATGACACTCGTCCTCGAAAAGGTACTAGCTGCTCATCAATTGTCAGATTTTCCAGGTAAATAAAACTTTTTTATGTTCAGATTTACACTTTCCTACAGTTCTCTAATAGGTGCAAGTTTATCTTTTGACTTCCTGAGAGATCTTATAATTTTATCATCGAAGATCAAGAACCTCAGTAAAAAAGCAAATTTTTTTTCCCATTGTGGCGCGAAATATCGGATTTCCAAATAGTGGATCTTAGTACTCTCTAAAATCTACACCTCCCTGTTTGTTGACTCCTATAGTCAATAAAGGTCCTATAAATCCCTGAGTTTCGATTGTGTCTGTCGGCTTCCATTGATTTTGTAAGACCCTATGCGCTTCAGAACTGGTATATTTCACTATAATTTCTAAAACTTGTTCGTTAAGAAATAGGTTGAAACTGTCTACTGGATCAACTATTTCTTGGGCCGCTGGGAGTATCACCTTATGAATACCACCGCGAATGATATTGTGCCGAGGAGTTCTGCTATGCTTCTCAGTTTCAGATTTCCATATTGTCCCATCTCTGCCCTTATATGTTTGAACAGACATATATTCCTGCAGCGCAGCATCATTATCCTCACTCCATAACTGTACATCTTCACTTTCAGATACTGCCTCTGTAGCGGCACTTTCACTTTCGGAACATATGTCAACAGCAAAATCCTCTTCATCCCTGGGATTTCACACCCTAAAATATCTTCATTATCACTTTCAGAAAGGGCACGTTCAATTTCTCCCTGTGTTAGTTTGTTTTTCGCCATTTCTAACAACACATAATCAAAACTGCTGGTACAAAAACTGATATTCTGAGAAAATGTGATCTGCGACTGATTGATTTATTATAAAAGTAAACAAACAACCTGTTCAGAGAAACAATAAGAAGCAATGATTTCAAATGCGATTAGACAGTTTCAGAACGGCGGTCACTTGTATAAAAATTGGCAGTCTCGATTCAAAGAATATATCAGTGTGTCTATTGGACACTTGTGGGTTGATGCGCTACTATTTTTGTATATTGATAATAAATAATAAAGTATTTATGCTACAAATATTTTTACTATTTCTATTCTCATGACAATCGGGGTAGAATAGGTAAAACGGGGTTTTTCAAAAATAAATACTTTAGCTTTTATGAGCAATGGAATTCAAAAATGTGTCTGCGAGACACTTGTGGGTAGTTAACACGAGAAAACTAAAGAAAAAGTGAAAATTTCTGTAATTTCCAGATAACGGTACATTTGTATTTTTTCGATGTATACTTCCCAGAGTCAAAAGCTGGTTCGATCAAAGTGATCTATATATCTATAAAGGCTTTAAAATTACGCGTCGAATAGTGCATAATTGGCTTTGATAAAAAATTACTGAGTTGTAGGCGATCAAATTTAAAACTTTATAAAATTTTTAAGGTTTTTCACCAAGTGTTGTCTCTTCGGAAGCTGTTTTGCACCAAAAATAATAACAAAAGTCCATAGTTATACATTTTTGTTGAATAGTCCGTTCGATTTAGAAAAAAATTAAGCCATAATGGACCGAAATTGGATGACAACTGAAAATGCTGTAATTAAAGGCAAATCATTTAAATTTACTAAAAATATGCAAAAAGCAAAATAAAACAAAACTATTAAACAAAAGATATGCTAGAAAATTGAAATGCTACTGTATTCCATAGCATTTTATAACTATGGATTTTTTTGCTATATGTGGTGCAAAACAGCTTCCGAATAGACAATACTTGGTGAAAAACGTTATATATTTAAAAAAAATTTTAATTTTGATCTCCTATAACTCAGTCATTTTTTATGCGACCTTCTTTAGCATAACATTTAATGTTGACCCTTTCAGCTTCCGATAAAGATTTTTCTCGATTCATTTAAATTTAAAATTATTTTATCGGCTTAGAAAGATCAAAAATGTATTAAAAACTAACAATTCGCGGGAACGTTACAAATAAGGGGTACCCTATACTCACATACTTGAACGACAAACATGCCATGTTGGACGGATTCCCCGACTGTGTACTGTTAATTTTTTTGAGTGACAAACATGTTGAATGAATGTTAAAAATGTCTAATAATCTTTCTTTGCTTACACATTTCATACGGCGTAAGTGGAAGAATGACATACTTGAATGTAAATATCAAAGCAAAACGTACATAATTTAGATTTTTTCAAGTGCAACGATGTTTTTTTTAATTAATTACATTTTTCAATGTTTGTCAGTTTTAATGTACGTCATTCATGTATGCGACTTTATTGGGCCCTTAATCTAACGTATAAAATTAATCAGAAACCTATTCCGATTAGGCATTGCTCTTGGATAAAATTTGCTTGCAGCAATTATTTGATAATGGTATAATATTCCGTTAATTTTTATGCTCAGATTTCACGAAATTCACATTATATGTTAATAAGTCCAATTATTATTAATAACTCCAATACATTTTTCTTGTTATTAAAGTTGATTTTTTTTCTCTTAGAAATCACCTTTTTGTGTCCCTTTTATTTTCAAAATCTTTTTGCAGTGCCCCTTTTTGAAAATTTTCAACGGTAACGCTGATAATGATGCAGATGCACTAAGAGTGTGTGCCAAACGGTAGCAAAGTACTATTGTGAGTAAATTTTTGACACTTCTGAGGTGAAGAAAATTTCACTAGCCCTTAGGGCTAGTAGAATTTTTGACACAAGAGATAAATTTTAGACAAGCAGAAATTAGAAGCATGGTATCATAAGAAGGTAAACCCACCGCCGTCGTTTTTAGAAATTGGAGCCGCCGCCCAATACATCGATTTTTGCGGCTCTTAAATGTAGTTAGACTGTGAAAAATGCATTGTTTATTTTAATTTGCGAAAAATTGTACATCATATTATAAAATTTTTCGCTACAGCAGAGAATTTTGTCTTATATGTCTAAAAATGTTCTTTTAAAAATTTGTTGGTACGCGGCGGCTTGTAGTAAATTTTTTGTTTCGCCGCGGCATAATTTTATATTGTCGAAAAGGTATCATTTCATATAGCCAGAACATGAATGTTTTTACAAACGTCAAAAATTAATATTGTCAAAAAAAGTTATCATTTGGCACAGCAGAAACATGAAATTTTTTCCCCACAGGCAAATATTTTTTAGCATAGTACTTTTCTACCGATTAACACATGCCCCAAAAGACAAAAAATAATCACGTAGTACCAGGTACCAGCTACCACACCGTGGTAAAATAAAACCGTGGGGCGCGTCAGATTTCCGTTATCTATAGTCAATACGGATGCCAAACGGGAAATCCCGAAATCCCGGGATTTTTCGGAATTGACAAATCCCGAATCCCGGAATTTGTGAATATAAATCCCGGGATTTTTCGGGATTTCTTGTATATCAATTTTTATATAAAAATATGTACGTATATATTTTAATTTACACAAATTTTTTATAATATTTAAAATTCCCAATAAAAAAAATGTTACATACCTGTTTTAAGAATTTAATGATTATTCGTGACAAACTGTTTATAAATTAAAAGCAAGAACAAATAAATTAGGTACTTTCTTAGGATTATTTTCATCAAGTCTTCTGCCAATGTACAACTGGTAATTATTTTGAAAAGATAAAGCAGTAATTTGAAAAGAAAAATAATAATACCTGTGCGTTAGTGCTAAAAGGGCTAATGTCAAAATATTCACTTGTGAGAAAAAAGCAATTTAGTTTAAGTTTTCTATATAAGTTCATAGTAACATTGGCTAGCAAACCCTTATGAAGCTGCTCTGGGTTACATTAGACATTGGCTGTTTCAGCAAAATAAAAGAGAGTAAGAACAGAAACCTAATGCAATGATTAACTCAAAACAGCAAAATATTGACATCGGCACTTTTAGCACCAAGCCACAGATATGTATTTAGAAAATTCATCATTTTGAAAAATTCAATCCTTCTTATTCTATAACCCCACACCACAAAATGGGCACTTTTGTACTCGTTATCGATGACAATTGGGGGTACTTACAATTCTTTAAGGTCTAGAAAATGCGAAGACACTATTAATAGTAGTAAAATTTTTTCGGTTACCAGTAGAAAAGTGCATATTTTTTGTTGTTGGGTTGATGTGAAGACGACAAATAGTTACAGAATAAAGGGGACTATTTTGATTCGAAAAAAACTATTCGAGTTTGTGTGTTATTTACATTGCAGTTCGAAAGTGTTTTTTATATTTTTGTTCGAGTTACAGAGGAGAAGGCTAACAAGCAAGTGAATATTACTGCCATTAGCGAGGATATACATAATGCAGACTTTTGACATAAAAACTTCAGTATAATTTTAAAATTTTTGAGTAGAGCAAAAATACTGTTAAAGTGCTCAATAATCTGATAATTAAACATAGTTATTTGAACTTGATTAGAATTTTTATAGATTTAATATTTTCTTTTTTCGACACATTTAAAATGCGTTGCTGATCAGTCGCAAATTAAAAAAAATTAACTGATACATTTTAAAACGCAATCTAATATTGTAGGAATATTGTGACAATAAATTCGGTTCACACAATACATATACATGCTACAGTCGTCAATTATTCGAATTGAGTATGTCTTCAAAACTGATGAAATTTAAATAGAGTGCAAATTTTCCTGTTGATTGAACTTTATTTGTTGATGGTTAAGCATTGCCTATATGCATTTCATTAATTCTTTACCAAATCGTCAGTAGACTTCAAATACACTTTTGAACAGCTACAAACTCCTTATCTTACAAATGATTTTCAAAAATAAACATTGTAGGCTTTGAAACTTATACAAAAACCCAACAAATAATTTGCATTCCATATGAATCTATTTTATTTTTCTACACCTTTATACCATTAGAAATCCATTGCTTATTTTTGAAAATCATTTATAAATTCTCAAATTGTATTTTAAAGTCTGTATATAAAATAAGGGGTTTGTAACTGTTCAAAAGTGTGGTTGAAGTCTACTGACGATTTGGTAAAGCACTCATGAAATGTATATAATATAGACAATGCTTAGCCATCAACAAATAAATTTCATTTAAAATAAAATTATCACAATATGTTAAATAATAAATTTCTTAAAGATTTTCCTCTTAACAAAACTCAAAGCCCATAAATGAGTAGTGGGCAAAATCTCAATTTCGTTTGAACTCGTGCATAGGTTGTTGTTTTCAACACAATATCACGTACATTGCGCGTGAGATTCATAGCATATCTATCCAGTTGGCCTGACTGCCTTGCACGATATTGTTATCTACGATTCTTTTACGAATTGTCCTCTGTTTTCTAATCGAAAATTTAAGTGAATCGTCGTTCACGACAATCTGAGCGGCAAATTCTTGAATGTTGTCCTATATTACACACTTTCAACGAAAATATGAGCGACAATGTCTTTCGTTTTGCCCTTAATCCAACTTTTTTGAGGTCAATATGAGCAACAATGTCTTACAGTTTGTCTTCTTTAACATTGTGGAGGAAAAGATGTCTTAATTGTTGTTCTCAATTCAACTTTTTTGAGGACAATATGAGCGACAATGTCTTACATTTTGTCTTCAGTATCCTACATAGTCACTGACGACATAATAGGCGACATTGTCGCATTTTTAATCATTGGCGAAAATGTCGCACTAGTATCTGAGTGACATTGTGGCTCATTAAATCCTCACGATTTTCGCGACACTTGTTTGAAAACTTCCTTGATGATTTGTTTCGGATGTCCAACATTTGCCATCGAAGATTTAACATTGTTGTGCACCCGTCATTGATGATGTCTTCTTAAAGACGTGGCCAACTGGGTATTTAGACGCGAAGCACACACACAAACGCAGAATGTGATAGTGTGTGGGCACCACTGCTTTATATAAATATGTCTGTAATGGTATATTCTCTATATAAAAACTTTTATAATGCATAAATAAAATAAAAATTTGTTATTAAAGTATTGTTTATCAAAAAGAAAATGGATTTTACTAAAAATCGCTGGATCCCGAAATCCCGGTATCCTGGGATTTCGGGATCGGGACTTGCAAAATCCCGAATCCCTGGATTTTTAAAAATCAATCCCGATTGGCATCCCTAATAGTCAACAATGCCACACGATTTTATTTTAGTCTGATCAATGCCTTATGTTGGTAAGTAGAGTGGTGTAGTACATGGTACTACCAATGTAGATTAAACAGGTACCAACACAAGATCAGCTGACTTAGCAAATTTGAGAAGTGTGCGTCACACAGACAATAGATTTTGACACATCTCTTGTATGTTTCTATCAACAACGTGCATGTGTTAGTAAATTTGAGAGAGCATATGAATGTATGTGACACACAGCCAATAGATTTGACATATTTCTGGTGTGTTTCTACCAACAAAATGCATGTGTTTTTTGGTGTTGTATTTGTTGCAGTAATGGTGATACCTGTGATTACTCGTAATATACCTTGGGTACTACGTGATTATTTTTTATCTTGTAGAGCATTATCATCTTTCATTACAATAAAACCATTTAATTTAAATTTTTTACTTGTTTTATTTACGATTTATTTTGTGAGCAGCTCCAAATTGCACTGGGAATGTGTTGCATGTATAATTTTACATTGAAATTTTATTTTAAAAATTTTTAACTTTGCCAATCCCCAACTGATTTTAATAATTTAAGACTTATTTTAATCGCTATAAAATACGCTTTATATGAAAATATAAAAATGTGTAGGTTTTCAAGCAAAGCGTTGCAAAAAATTACGCAAAATTTAGAAAAATCGGAATAAAATAAAAAAGGTAATTTTTCTTTGAGGATATTTCCATGAAATATAAGTCACAACAAAATCTTTTAAATTAAATATCCAACACCGTTTAAAAATTGAAAATCGGTGCAGAAACAACGCACTTAATATTGTTTTTGTCCGTGAATGACCAAAAAACCGTTTTTCTCCTTTTTGAGGGTGTATTGCAATTTTTAAAATGGCGAACGATCTACTCAACTACATCTACAAGGCTCAGTAAGTCGTTTTATCGAATATTTTCACTGTGACAGCGTGTCATATACACAATGGGATTAAGCTTTAATTCGCCCTAAACTTAATCCTAGGTGCAATAATTTTAAAACGTGATACACATAGATCTTCTTTTGGTTCCCTCTATCAGAATGAGTCGTTAGAATGTTTTTATTTTCTGTAATTTTTGGTGTTGTAAAATGTTTGAAAATTTTTGTTTGAATTAACAAAACTATTTGCATGAAAATATTTACTTATTCGTTAAAATTGGTTACTGAAAAAGAAATTTATTATTTTTTCTGCTTATTATTAATGTACATAGTACATATAAACCTTTTTAAGCGAAATATGGAAGAAATAGGAATTTGTTTTTGGGACAGAAAGGAATTATGTATGATGTAGCTCAAGTCCTGATTAAAATAATCTGCTAACACACGTTTTTCGTTAATTATGCACTGGAGTCATAAAATAATCAATTTAAAAAAATATCTTTTGTTTTGACCCCAAAAAAACTCACTTATTTACAATAAAAAGTTGTTAGAATTCGTGTATTGTTTGGTTAAGAACAACGTGTTTTTGATTTGTGAAAATGTATTTTTCTGCTTGCTGTTCAATCAACAAACCTGGAACCAGAATAAAACCTTTTTATATAAATTTTTTGTTTGTTAAATTTGTTTGTTGTTTACACACTGTTTCACTGTTTTCACATTTTCTTTGCGGTTCGATCTCTATCACATTTTCTATGTTACGTTTCTTTGTTGTTGTTGTTGTTGGTATAGTCGCTGCTAACAATGGGCGTGATAAAAGGTATTCTGTACATATATCCACACACACGTATTTCTGACAAACTAAACAAATGCATACCCAAGTATTAAAAAGATCAAAAAAGAAAATACCTCAACGCATCATATAGCAACACTTACATATTTTGCCTTCTTTCATTTATCTGAGTATTTAATTTTTTATTTTATTAAAGCTGTAGTTGTAGTCGCGTATTAAGTATGTATTTGTTTTCAAGTATGTATGTTTGTTGTTTACAGAACAATAAACGATTCATTCATTCATTCTTTCATTCATTCGAAACTCAGTTTCAGTTATAAAAATATGCATGAGTACATTCAGTCATGCACAATGGGTATTGTAAGAGCATTAAAGTTAAATACGGTTTAATGCCATATGTTGTGCAATTTTTTCTATTGTTTTCCAGTCATGTGATGTGTTGGGATGGCTGGCAATAACCAAAAGAATGAATGGAGCGATGATTTATTTTTTTTCACTGACTCTGTGTAATAAAAAAAATCATAAAACGGGGTTGATTTTGTAAGAAACGCACTGGTCTATGAATTTGTTTTTTTTTCTTTTTAAGATTTTGATATTCCTAATGAAAATTAAACAACTAATTTGTGAAATTTTATTATTTGAAAGACTTAATTAAACTTGTTCGCTCGCTCGTATGTTTATTCGTCCTTTTAGGTCCTAAAAATTTATATCATACTTTCGTAAGGGTTTATACATACATATGTACTTAGTATACATACATGTACATATATCCTTTTTTTCTATTAAGAGAAAGAAGCGTATGATTCGAAAAATCAATATGAAATCCAAAACAGATTTTTGCGTAACCATACACTTAGACCAAAAATGCAGACAGACAGACAGACATGTAGCAAAAGGATGGATGTTGAGCAAAAGTAAATATATATAACAAACATATTTAAAACCCCTTGAAAGCAAACGATACATTTTGTTTGCATTTCTTAGTTAAAACAAATCATAATACATAAGCATCTAATGATGTACGACAGCCGTCGCATAAATACATTCCTTAGCAAGGAAACCATTAATAACACTGTACAAAACAAAAATAAAAAATAACGAAGATCTTACAGCTGATCATCACGGCCTAAGCCACAAAAAATATCCGTTTCGTAATTTTGAAAGTGCACACTAAATCCGGTCGGCCTACGTACAAAAAGAAAGAAGTTGGGCTCCACTTATGCCATCTCGGACTCTTCTCCCCTAATATCAATTTTTTTTTTATTTTTTAAGAAAAAAGTTTGAACAAAAATAGTATGAAAAAAGTTCATAATCTATTATTCATATATTTTATTAATTTGCAAATAAAAACAGTAATTATTTCATACGCAGTATGAATTTAGTTTTTAATAAATAAATTTATGAAATCAAAGTTGCTTTGAAAAAAATGTTAAAATTTTTTGTAACAAATTCTAAAATTCGTTTCTAGGAGCTTTTACATAAATTAATTCACATTTCTTTTAAAAAATGTTTTTAAAAATTCATTATTGGACTTGTATAGTCTGTTCTACTCGGCACAACTCTTTCCTTTCTGCCAAACAGACTATTTGAAATTAATTGTAATTTTACTTTATATAAATATTTTTAAAAACATTTTTTAAAAGAAATATGAATTAATTTATGTAAAAGCTCCAGCTTCCAGCTAGAATGAAAATAAATTGGAAAAAAAATTATCATGTTTGATTCATAGCATTTATGAAAAAATTCCTTGGATATAAGTAATATTTTTTTCTGTCTACCAGTTAATTAATTAATGTGTTACCTTCTTTGGGAGAGGGATAGTGTAGTGAGAACAGGTGTTGAAGTGGGAGAGAGATAGAAAGTTTAATTAATGTACAAATCTGCTATTGTGCGTTTTTTGTAGAGCAGTGTTGCAGCCCCTCTGTTGTCAAGTAGAGGCATTCAGTTGTTTAAGTTGTGTAGTCATTTTATTAGTTCTTTTAATTCACCGATGGTTCTGCTACAATAACGACGAAGGAGGTTGCTGTAAAAAGCATTAGGATATACTAGTATTAAGCGCCGCCGGTACTGCCAAAGTGATCAGTGCAATGCCTTCATCACTTTAACAGTCCAACAACAACCAACACAATAACGCACCAATGCACATGAGAAAAATGCATGACGTTGTTGGCTTGCCATTTAGGATCCTTCCCTCATAATGTTCATTGTATGTCGTGCAAAAAATTTGATATTAGGAGGGATGGATCCAAAATGGCACAAGTGGCGCCCGGAATTTAATGTCGGATTCAAAAGTCCTATTAATCGCTGCGCCGGTACTGCCAAAGTGATCAGTGCAATGCCTTCATCACTTTAGCAGTCCAACAACAACCAACACAATAACACACCAGTGCACATGAGACAAATGCATGACGTTGTTGGCTTGCCATTTAGGATCCTTCCCTCATAATGTCCATTGTATGTCGTGCAAAAAATTGGACATTAGGAGGGATAGATCCGAAATGGCACAAGTGGCGCCCGGAATTTAATGTCGGATTCAAAAGTCGCCAAAAGCAAAAATTAAGCTATATTCAAACCATGAACAACAATGTGTGATATTATGAGATCAGACTTTATATGGCGGGGCTATATATATAATATTATATGTACTTTGGGGCGTTGCAAAAAAATTTTACAGTTCTAGAAACGTCATTGATATATATTTTATTCTAGGGGTGACTGACGAAAATTTTTCTGTTTTGTATTGAGATCTACCCAGTCTAAATTAATTAGCAATTTTATAACATGCCAGCATTTCCCCGCGTGAACTTTACCCAATTTGACATAGGAAGAACAGGGACCCGATTTTATGAAAGAAAAATATTAAAATAAAAATATCTCGAAAGCTCAAGCCAATCTGACCAAACGTACCAAATTATATAAGATCAACTACTAGAACCTTTGACCGAATTTTCGACTACCAGTACTATTACAGAGAAAAGAAAAATCGTTACATCAGTACTTATATTATACCAAGCGGTGTCAAAAGTATTGTAGTCCCGGATTTCCTTAAATGAAATACAGAAATATTGATTCTAGTACAGAATATTAAAGTGAAAACTACCTAATTTTAGCCTGATTGGGCTTTATTCATATAAAAATAATAATTATTTTAAGCACGACTATGTTTGTAAACTTTATAAACGGTCGGACTCGTACTGTGTTGGTCTTTCTTTGCTTTAATGATAGCCACAACTGACTGTTGTGCTCAGTGTTGTCAGAAAAGTTTTGCTTCACGTCCCCAATTTTAAAAATGTTGTCCCCAAAAATCCCCATTTCAAATGTAAAAACCCCCAATTTCGTCCCCAAAAAATATTTTTTATAACAAGCACTATCATATAATAAAATAATAAAAAAAATTGAATAAAATAAAGTTTTTAAGGTCTCTACGTATTTTATTACGTCTAAATAATCGTATTACTTTGATTTAGCTTGAAAGTTTTTTGTCTTTTGAGGTCATCGTACAGCTCTAAACTTTTCTAGAGTGATAGATATTGGTATTAAGTGTTGATTCTTCATAAATCTCAATTTTTATAGTTTTGGCACTTGTACCACTTTGCTTTTCACTCCCACAATTAAAAGCAAATTGTCAGTGTTTTATTCCACTGTATAGTAAAACTAACAACTTTTAATACTTTGAGAATTGTTATATTTAATTCACTTTCTCTCTGGGATAAGGAAACATTTTTTCTAAAAGTAGTAATAAAATTTCAGAGAAATAAAATATTTGTACGTAATTAATAATAAACAAAAAGAAATAAAATAAATTAAATGCTTTCCTCTTTCATGCAACAAAGTTTTAAGAAACCGTTAGTTTTGCGATTCTGGAAAGCATAAAAACTGTTTTGTTTATTATATTTTTTTGTTTTTGTGCAGCCCAGATGTGTGCAGATTAAGGCTACGCTAAAGCCAATTATTCCGGTCTATGAGAGGTTACATACTTCACTTGGAGTCATCATTATTCCTCCAAGAAACTTCATTCTGTGAGCAACTACACCCGGGTAATTGCGCAGGTTCCAGCATCTCTTTTTGAGTTTCATGGAGTCTCAGAGTTAGCAATAACAAATTGTTGTCGTCTGAAACCACTGTTTCCGGCTAGTGGTCTGAAGTAATTTATGCTCATTAGCAATAAATGGAGAGCAAACACCACCTAATATCAGGAACTATTCTTCTCGCTGACGTTAGTGCCTTCTTGTTGTTTATTTTCATTGCTTGGGCATAACCGACAAGTAGCCGCCAAACGTCGTATTACATGCTTGATACATGGCCTCTGCATACTTGAGAATCAGTCTTGAATCACACGCCATGTTCCGCACACTGGACTTGTTTTCTTTTATTTTATTTTTTTTACGCAGCCGGGTTTTTTTCATTTCTTAAATTTATTTTTTATTAACAAACCAGCTGTTTAAATTTTTTTAGCATAATTTTAAATATTATTTTTCATCAATATCATATTATTATTATAATAAAGAAAAAATGTGCCTTATTTTATTTTATGAATTTAGTAATTGAGTACAAACTACATTTCTGTACCCACAAGGAATAACAGCTAAACTCCGTTTCGACAAGTTTTCAGGAGAGCATTTTTAAGTGTGAAATAGTTTATACTGCTACCACTGGATGCCAAGGCCATCGGCTACAATTTTATAATATTTTAATTATAATATTTATCATGGAACTGACATCCACGGAACTGAAAATTTTAAACTACAATGACAACTGTAATTAATTGGTTATGAATTTGGCAATATTCAACTAAATATGATAAAAGTTTGTAATAAGTACAGAAATGTTTTATATATAACGTGATCAGAAGGTTTTTGTCAAAAGCGGGATAAGAACGGTTGAAAAGCGGGATTCTGAAGAAACTTTTACCAAAAAAGCGGTATTTTATAAAATATATTATGGAAAGAGGGATGTTGTAATACACTGATGATAATATACGATTTTTTATAAATGTGTGCACCTACACATATCGTTAGCTGAAATGCGAAATAACGTAACTAACAAAATATTTAAAGTCGCATTTCCAATTATTAATTATTACATCGAAGCACAAATTTTCAAACTGCTATCATAAAAATCAATCGCATTAAAAACGGAATTGTAGAGACTCTTTACTTCAGTCAGTTATTTCGTATTTTTTCTCTCCTATAAAATTAAAAACAGTGTAGTTATGTAATTTTGCATATAAGCTAACGATATGTTTTTAGGAAATTCATTGAGTTACAGGCCTTAAAATTTTAAAAAGTGAATTTCTAGATGCCTTTTAAAAATTGATCATTTTTAAGAAACAAAAACTTTATAAATTGCTTTAAGCCTAAAGATAATTTTGTCTTTAACACATGAAACATGAAGTCGTTAGCACCCGACAAAATTAAGAAAGTTGTAAAATTCAATTTATTACCAAAAAAATATTTTTGATCAAAAGCAGTTCTGTTTTTTCACTTAATGTCTTGTGACTTTGTTCTATTTTGTCGGTTCTTAAGCATTTTATGTATCATGTGTGCGACACCAAATTAGTTTCAACTTTGGACCTTGAAGGCTATTTGTGGATTCTCGTTTCATTTTAATGCACAGATAAAATTATCACCAAAAATTTTTCAAACAACAGTTTGTCTAAAAAGAAATTAATTTTCAGCAAATGTTCTCTACTGAATCAATGAATTTTTTGTTCGAGTTTATTTAAGACAGAAACACCAAAAACAACAAGAAAAACAACCCCGATGACGTCACATACACATAAAAGCAACAACAATGATTGCAAAACGAATGCTATTGTACCAAGTTTGTTTCCTAAAGATTTTAGAGTGAATAAATTCCTTGCTGTTATTGCCTTAATTCTCATTTTTTTTAGAGTCTTTAGATAAACATTCAGACTTGAACACATTTAGCAAAGTGAAATTTCATAAATGCTTAATGGATGATGATGATGATCTATTATTTTTGATATATTACAAAAATCCAGGAAATATTTTTGTTTGATTAAGTAAACTATAATGTTTAATATTTGTTAGTATTTTTAAACTAATTGTTTTATAAATTCAGACAAAAATAATGTTTGATATTTTTCAAAAAATCAAGTAAAGCTTTTTGTTTGATTTAGTAAATTGTTTTGCTTACAATTTGTAAATATTTTTAAACAAATGGTTTTATAGATTTAAACAATTTGTTCACTAAAATCACCTTTTCAATGAAATTGTAGAGATATTTTTGTATATATTTACAAATTTGTTTGTAGGTCCGTTTTTAAAAAAAATATTTACTATTTCATTAAATTCCTTAACTGAAAATTAAATTTAGTTTTTTCTGTGTGGAGAAAAATTTAAATTAGTCGAACTCTATGGTTTTTAAGTCTTTCAATTTATTTTTCAATAATCAATAATTTTCAATACTACGTGCCTTACTTGACTTCACCATCCGCACACTTTGAAAGGTATAATCGTAGTTAATCTTGAAATATCATGATGTTCAGTTTGACCATTATACAGTCAAGAATTTGTCGTTGTTTTTTCAATTATTACATGCATTTAAAATTCCTTTCTCAATAAAAAAAATTAATTTGAAGAATTAAGTTGATCGAAATTAAAACTGAATAATTAAGTATCTTGGGAATAGAAATTTTTAAGTATTGAGTTTTTGAAGCAATGTCTAAAAACACACTTATTTTGCCCAGTTAAAACATTTTCGATATTTTTGGGAATAATTAAATAAAAGAAGTATAAACTTTAAAAATCGAAAAAGCGGGATAAAAATTTTAGGCGGGATCGACCTCTTTAAAGCAGGATAATCCCGCCTAAAGCGGGAAGTCTGGTCAAGTTAGTTATATGTGATACAAAATAATAACAGGTTAATAAGTTAGCTAATCCCATGGAGCTGAGATATTAATTTATGACAAACCATTTTAAGATTTTGATTTTATATAACACAAGCTCGTTACACTGTTTCATATCCATGCTACATCCAAACATTACTTAGTTGACATAATTTTAATATGGCTTCTTGGTGTTTCAATAATCTCAAAACAGAATTAAAAATTTGGTTATAAACCGAGGACAAAAAACTATTAGCGGAAGAAAATTTTTAAAATTATTTGTTGGGACGAATAAAATACCCAATTTACGGACAAACTCTAAGTAAGGGCATGCCACGGAGCTGACATTTATTACAAGTTTATTGTCGACTTCAATTTCCAATTTCTAAAAAAATTTTACGGAATATGTTCATGCTGATAATTATGACCAGTAAGACAGAACATTGAAGGCACATGACAAATCACAGTTGGATAAGAATTACTCATATATAACCTGACCAGACATCCTGCCTTAGGCGGTCCGATCCCGCCTAAAATTTGTATCCCGCTTTCTCCGCTATTTCGAGTTTTAAAACCTATAATTCTACTTTTTTAATTATTGCCAAAAATTTGGACAAATTTTCAACAGAATAAAAAAATACCTTCTCCTTTTTCAGCCAGTACAACTCATTGAGTTAAACCTAAGGTATTCATTTTAATCGACTTTTCAATTGTTCGATTAATCAGTTAATCGAATTTGACGTTTTTAAATTACTCGAACAATCGAGTAAAACTTTTATTCCGTTCGAGTTATTCGAGCCATTTTTACTGTTAAAAATTATTCGAGTTAATCGGAAAATTTTTGAATTACTCGGTTTTTGGTAAATTTTTGTGGACAAAAATAAAACAAATCAAGTTTTTTCGCAATTTTATATATTTTAATAATAAAACAAAAGAAAAATAATATTTCTACATAAATTAAATGATAAACTGGTCATTTAAAATAGTTTTTTTTTACTATTCAATTGTTTCGGTTTGAGAAAATTTTGCGCCAGGAATTATTTAACAATATTCAGAACTGTCTTGTATTCAATGCGGAATAAAAATAATCAGAATTGGCATAGCAGTGTTGTTATAAATATTAACTTGTAGCAACAAAGCTTTTATAATTCCGAACATTTTCATTCCGCATTTATTAATTTCATAGAAGATATTTTTCGATTGAACATTGCTCCTATTATTAAGAGTGATCTTTCACTAATCGTTCACGCTGGAGAAATTGAGAAAAGGTGAATTAAAAAGCATTTCCAATTTATTGGATCAATTCTTTGTTTTTCTCTAGATCCATAAAATAATTAGTATTTTATATGACAAAAAATAATTTTTGCTTTTTGATTTTGTGAAAGCTTTTAATTTTTCCTTTAATTTCGCCGTTAGATTATATTCGATACATATTTTATTTAATACGAAAAATCTAGTTAACTAACTGCTCTCTCGAAATATCTTCTATTCTTAAAATAATTCTTGTTTGATGGTTATATATCCGAATTTAAGTTGGCTTCTTTCTCCCTATTATTGTTACACACTTCATTATTAAACTTAATTCTTTGATCATGCGGTCTCTTATTATGAAATAGCGTTCGATTTCAAATTTCATATAATTTCAAAAATGTTGCCAGCTTTTATTAAGAAATCTGCAAAAACTCATTCTAAAAAAGAAACTTTGCATACATTTTTTTAGTCGAGTTATTCGATTAATCGACCTAAATTAATCGAATAAATGTTTACTCGAAATTGAAATTTTTTGTTTGGTCGAACATTATTTGACTTCAATTATTCGATTAATCGAGGAAACATTATTCGAGTGAATACCCTAGTTAAACCCCTTTAAGATATTTAGGGCCTTATGCATAACGAAAACTTGGCATGAAGTTTTTCATTATTTATTTTGAAATAAGAAATCATCAGAGTCTCGGCTACAATCTACAGTGATTTTTAATTTAAAACTTTTTATATCAAAACTTGTTAAACTTTAGTTCAATTTCGTCATTTATGCTAACTCCATGCCAAGTTTTCGTTATGCCGTTAATTATATAGTTCATTTAATTCAATTTTCCAATTAAATTATTTTTATTGAGGAAGGAATCACTATCAATCACTATCTATCCCATCATCAGAGCTCTCAGTATGAGGGGTGGTGAAGTTAAGTAAGGCACGTAACATTAAAAATGTTGATTGTTCCAAAAATGAAATTCAACGATCTTAACATAGAATAATAAAAAATCTTTGTATTAAAAACCATGATAGAAGGTAGTCCAATTCTCTCTTTTCGTCGCCATATTAACGTTTTGACATTTAATCGAATTATGAAAATTCATGCTACCATATTAGTTTATGAAATCCAATAGTTTCCGTTTTATTTAAAAATAAAAAAATACGGAAAAAAAAAATTTGATCATTTTTATTAAAATGCAGTAACTCAAGACACTTTCGTAAGGATTCTGGTGTAAAATATGTTAACTTTAAACAATTCCTTATGTTGGGCAAAAGTGGCTTAGTTTATGCAAGATCAATAAGTCTGACTTACCAAAGACACCTTTGGTATGTTCATTAAGAAACAATCCCTTAAATTTTTTCATAGTCACAAGCAAAACATCACTTTTACTGTGAAAGTACGCGTAAAATTGCCAAATTTCAAACAAGCCGTAAAATTGATTAATCATCGCTAAAATTCTAAGGAATGCCAAAATCTCAGAAAAAATCGCGAAAATTACGAAAATTCGTAAAAACTTGTTCACATTAAACACATAGAAAAATCTGAGTGTGATTAAAAATCGGTAAAACTGTAATAAATACAAGAACTGGCTAAAAAATCACTTTTTTCCAGAAAATTGTGAAAATTCGCGACAAACTGCAAAATTTCAAACAAGCTTTAAAATTGCTTAATAATAGCTAAAATTGTAAAAAGCTCGGAAAAAATCGCGAAAGTGATGAAGACAATTCGCAAAAACTTGGTAGGATTAAAAAGATATCAATGTCTGAAATTGATTAAAAAAGTGACAAAACTGTTAAAAACCAAATACTGACAAAAAAATTACTTTTATCGCAAATATTGCGAATTTTCGTCATTTTCGCAATTTTAAACGACGTTTTTGCATTCCTTACAATTTTAGTTATTTTTAAGAAATTTTACGGCTTGTTTGCAATTTAAAAAAAATTTCGCACATTTTCGCGAAAAAAGTGCTTTTTTAGCCAGTTCTTTTACACTTTTCTATATTTTTAATTATAGCAAGTTTATGCGAACTTTCGTCATTTTCGCGATTTTTTCCGATTTTTTGCATTTATTACAATTTTAGCTATTTTTAAACAATATACGGCTTGCTTATAACTTTTCGAGAATTCTCGCGATTTCCGCGACAAATGTGTTTTGAGCGATGTTTTCGCAAACTTTGTTCATTTTTGCGATGTAAGTAATTTTTCAAGCTTTTATCCTCTTTTAGAGCTTAAGCGATTTCTAGTTAATTTTAGAGACAAGTTGAGCATTAAAAATGTTACATTTTCTGGAATGATTTTTGAATTTAATAAATATGTAATAGATTTTATTTGTAATAAAATACATTTATAGTAATTTTTATTGTTGAAGTAATTACCCTGCGGAAAATTTGGTGACAATTGATCCAAAAGTACTCGTCCTATGACTTGAGAAAATGAGACTGGTACCAAAAATAAGAAGTAGTGAATGATGAAAAAAGACATATTGTGTAAATGGTCACATATTAAACATTTTCAGTCAATTTAGTTGGTATTCCGGCTAGTATTTATGGGCAATTACTATGACTTTTGCCCAAATACATGTATTTGTAGTTGATAATCTTCAATTACAATTAAAATAATTTGTAATTGCTAGTATATTAAATACCTATTGCATGTAATTATTCATGCCGCAATTACAATTACATGTAAACGTAATTCCTTCGCTATTATTAAGTTTTATCACGAAAAATTATATTATTTGCTGATAATTTCGTATGTTAGTTGGACACATTATTAAAACATTATGCAGTTTTGAAATTTATGTAACATAATTGCAATTTGTTATTAAATTATTAAGTTATTTACAAAAATTACACATTTAGTAAAAAAATTCCAAATTATTAGTTCCCATTTCGTAAATGTGGCAAGGTTTTCATTTAATGTTTCTAAAAAACAAACTTCAAAAAGCAGCTTAAAAGTCAAACAGTTTTAAAATGAAATTACCTTGTATTTTTGTATCATGTTAAAAACCATACAGTTCGACTAAAATTCATAACTTCAATTTAAAAATTTCTACTCTAAGCATAATAGTGTGAAATTTCTTTACGTATTATTAGACAAATCATAACAATTTGTTTTCACACTGTTGGATTTTTACTTAAGATTTGAGTTTTTGACAAGTATTAATACTAAATCTAATAGTCTGAAGGCCGCTTTACTAACACCCATATTCACACGGTAAATAAAAAACCATATTTTTTTTATTTATCGTTGAAAAGATCTTCTAAAAACCTCCTGCATTTATACGATGACTTATATTTTCATGTTTTTTATATAAATTACTCTCAAAATTTGCTATATTTACTCATTCATAGCAACAAAAACCATAAAAAAATCACAGAGACAGAGAAAATGAGAGAAAATTCAAATCGAACTAAAGAAGAGTATAAATAATAACATGGAAAACAGAAATCGTGAAGTTTTTTCTACCCCTCTTTCTCCTCTATCTCGTCCACCAAAAAATTGTCATGATTAAAAATAAAGTATGGCACGAAGGTTTAATACATAAACTAAAGCAAAACCTACCCGAAAACATCCTTAAACTTTTAAAAAGCTACTTAACTGAGCGAAAACTTGTTGTTAAAAAAGGTAATTTTCTAAAAAATCATAAATGAAATATTGGGTAAAAAACGCTTAATATAGATGATATTATACAAAAAAACTTTAAAAATATGAGCATAAATAAAATTTGTAATAACTTTGCTATAAATTTTAAACAAAATGTGAATAAAATTTTACACAAATGCCAAATAAAACCCATAACGAATCTCCGGTTAGACTTCAAAACTCTTTTCATATCAGGAATACTTTTAATGAAGAAATCTTCAACAATCAATACACTGAACATCAAAAAAGTCCTGGGTATGATGGAATTAGGCCAGCTGATCTGAAAAATAACTCCGAAGTTATGACTCCTGTTATAAACCATTTAATAAACCTTATCTTACATACTACAATAGTACCAGATCAATTTGAAATATCCTTTGTGCGTCCAATATATGAAAATAGTACAAAATCGGACTTTAACAATTATAGACCAATATCGATTTTACCGGTAGTCGAAAAGATAATGGAGGAAATAATAAGTAGAAGACTAACAGATTACACCGAAAAATATAAAATAATTAGCAATAGTCAATATGGATTCCAAAAAGGAAAAAGTATTAACCAATTACTTGGCAACTTTGCTAACGTCATAAACGAACAGTTAAGTAAAAACCATCATTGCTTAACACTCTTTATTGATTTTAGCAAAGTTTTCGATACTCTATCACATGCAAAAATGCTAGTTATCTTAGAACGGATCGGTATACGAGGACACTGTCAGGAACTACCTGCTGTTAAGAAAATTTTATGTAAAGATTGCTCACAATCTTAGTAATGAAGCTAGCATTGATAACGGCGTACCGCAAGGATCGAAATTAGGACCTATATTGTATATACTATACTCAAACGAATTAATTAATAAGTTGTTGATGTCCAAAATATTTGCGTACGCAGATGATACTTCCATCATTGTATCACACAAAAACTTAGGTGATGCATTAACAATGATGCAAAATCAGCTAGACATTGCTATTCGATGGTGTCATGACCACTGATTAATTATTAATGCAAACAAAACTAAGTTTATGCACATAAAGCCCCCGCACTTTCGCTATGCAGACGTAAAACTGAAATTTCATGAACAACAACAAGAACTCGAACTTCAATTATGCTAATGATAAATGCTCCACAGTGATCGAAATTGTTAATATATACATATAAATATCTTGGAATATATGTTGACCAAAACTTTAAATATAAGACGCACGTTGAAGAAGTGCGCAAAAAGCTTAGAAAAGTCTCCTACATGCTACGACACTTAAGCTATTGCTTCAGCAACATGGTTATTAGACAAGCATACTTCTCCATGGCGGAATCGCATATACGACATGGAGTTACAGCGTAGGGAAGTTCAAGATATTGTAATAAACTTCAGCAGACACAGAACCAACTACTGAAAATATTAAAACCACAAATATTCATAAATATTCCCAACAATATAGCCTCAGATCGATTAATGTTAAATATAAATAGCATATACAAAACGACGTTAGTTATTGAATTCCTTAATGATGCAAGATTCCTGCAACAAATTGATCACAATCACCAAACCCCAAGAAACGTTGAGGGTAGATCTAAAGTGAAATACGCTAGAAATGACTATGGAAGAAATACCTTAGCAGTAATATTACCCAAAATATTCAACAGCTTGCCTATTGATGTCGTTTACAAAGCCCACAATAGCCAATCTAGGAAGAAGATTCTTAAAACACAAATTTTGAACCAGCAATGATGAAGTCCTTGGAAATTTATTGTATTTTATACACATTCTGTTAAAAACACTATTTTATAATTTTTTCATTATACTATGTATGTTAAAATATTACATTCATAAATATAGTTATTCTGTTTTTTTACCTTCGTTTATTAATTTTAGTATCTAGTTTTCAAGCAAAAGGTCTCTTTTTTATATAAAAAACAATTAAAAGTAACAATTGTATTTTTATTTCAATATTTCGCTACTCCTTTGTGTAGCATCGTCAGGAAATAATTAATGTTGAATTATCAATTTCAACATTAATTATTTCCTGACGATGCTACACAAAGGAGTAGCGAAATATTGAAATAAAAATACAATTGTTACTGTTAATTGTTTTTTATATAAAAAAGAGACCTTTTGCTTGAATACTAGATACATTCATATGTATATGTTAATTTATAACCTGCAGACAAGCCGACATGGCTTCGCGAGGTATTATTAAATACATGTAATGTACAATTTTTATCTGAATAAAAAAATAAATAAAATAGTTTTAATTAAAATTAAAATAAACACACATTCACAGTGAATTTTTTTTAATTGACGCATAACTTTTAATTTTATTCACAATTTAGCCAGAGAGTTTATTGATAAAAAATGAAAGTTTCATACAATAGTAAGTTTTGACTTTGTGTTCGCGTTTGGAAATTTAAATTTTTATCAATTCATTTGTCGTACTAAATGCTGAATAAAATCAAAAGTTGTGCAACAATTTCAATGAAAAAGGGCTTAATTCCTTCGGAATATATATTTTTTTTGTCCAGTAGTTAGCTACATCCTACTGGACAAAAAACTTAATCGATGTTGTATTTTTATTTTTTATGACGTTTTAAAAACAAAGATGCTAAAAATGTTTATGAAATTTAAATTTTTTTGCTCAAACATTTCCGATATCTCTGAAACTACTTTGCAAATTTAGAAATAATGTTTGACCGACTTCTAGGTAATGTTGGGCAATCCCTTCTCAAGTTATGCTAATATATGTTGTGCAAGTGCCTTCATTTTATACATAACGGTATATAGCTGATAAAAAATTACTAATTATATATTATTAATCTGCAATTTTTCTGGAACGCGATGTACTGTAAACATGTGTACATAATTAGTTTTTTCTTATAGTTTTTTTTTCAACAAAATTGTATAATTCGTTCTCAAATCATGATAAAATCGGTTAGCAGACTCTTTAAATATCTCAAATTAAAAAAAATCTGAAAAATATTTATCCATAGAATTTTAAATTTCGTCTGTTTTCGTAGTTAGGCGACCATAACACATCACGACAATTACGTATAGTGCATGATGAAATAATAGGGGTGGCATTACTACGCCAGATGACAATTTTGGCTCGAGCATTGTTTGTCGAGATCTCTGTCAAAGTCTTTTTTATGTTTATAAAAAGTGCACGTGTTGTGTTCTTTGTTGAAATTGTGATTAGTTTATTTTACTAAAGTTTTTAATAATTTTAATTTATATATTATAAGAAATAACTCCGACGGTAAACGCGTATGTATGTGTGTGTTTTTTAATTCAATAATTTATGTAATTCATCACTTGCAGCACGCCCTTTTGATTTTTGTTTACAATAACTTTTGACTTATACGACGACATTACACAAACAAAAATTCCTTTTTTTGTTGTAATGTTGTATTTGTTGCCCTAGTAATGCCACCTATATTATTTCATCATGGTATAGTGGTACTGTTTTGAATTTCTCTGAGGCGATCGAAGGTAAAAGATGGGAAAATGGATAGAAGGAGTATTGCGTGATGGTAAAGCTTGACGTCAAAAATGCGTTTAAATCAGCAAACTGGGAAAATATACTAAATATCCCTATAATTACGAATATCCCATGGTACATGCTGGCTGTTGTAAAGGATTATCGGCGTAAAAATTATCGGCTTTACCGACGACATTGCTTTAATAAGTGTGGGTAAGCAATTAACAGAAATTTCAACTATGTATTGCCAATGCAAGTATTGACATTGCTCGCTCGTGGCTAACTTTAGTCGGTCGCACATTTGCTGACCACAAAGCCAAAGCACTATTGATATCTGCTCGCAGATCAATTGGGACCTTTATGCTGTCTTGAGAAAAAAACCTCAGTTAAATACCTTGTAGTTGAGGCTTTCTATAATTATTGTGTAATGACAACTGGAAAAAAGTGACTGTTGCGGTGAAGGCATGTTAAATATTTTACGATATTGAATCGTACAACCGCAAATAAGTAAACAACCACCTTTTCAGTCAACATGTGTTTGTATATGAAAAAAAATTTTTGTCGCTTAAACTTATAAGTCAACAATAGGTTAGTGGGTAAAATACTTCTCTTTAGATCTGAACGAGCATAGGTTCGTATCCCAGCTGGGTAAAAAAATTTAAATATACATAAATAAAATATAATGAGTATAAGTTTTTTTTTTTTTTTAATTTAAATTTGTTTATTTGGCTGCTTATTTTTTAGCTTCAAGTAAGCCAAATAGTAACTGGTTAATTGATGTGACAATGTAAATACATTTGTAAGGGGTACCCCTTATTTTTTGGACTTCGCAAACAAAAATAAATAGTTATCGAGTAAATTGTAAGTAGTTACGACTTAAATCTTCATATACTTTATTGCCTACTAGTAATCAAAGTTTTTGCTGGGTTATTATAGTAGTTTTGTGCATTAGTACAACAATTATTTCAGTTAAATTTTGTGATAATTAATAGTAGCAAGTAGATTCAATAAGTACAAGAGATTTTACATTTAACGTAGATTAATTTCCAATGTTGTATTGTACAAACTTAGTTTATACAGATTTTTATGATTACTTACTTAATAAGATCTTTTTGTATATCATATATCAGCTCTCTAGGTAAAAGGAAATAACCCATACAAATAAGAGGTACCTCAGTCCCCTCTAGATGAAAAGTCCCGTATTCAGATTTTTATTATTACTTTCTCAACAATACCTGTGTACCTATAAAAATAATTGAGGCGGTTTTGAAAAAAGTAAAGGGAAAAACACCTGGTAGAGATCGAATCTCTTACCAAATGTTGAAGCAGTTACCAAGAGAAATAAAGTACCGTTTGTTATCCCTTTACAACAATATTTTTGATAATTACATCCCTCAGCAATATAAAATGAGTATTGCTGTACCTATACACAAGCCGGGAAAAAAAAGTCTTCACTCAACGCTTATAGACCAATATCACTTTATTCATGTTTAGCCAAAACGCTGGACAAAATGATTGCCAACAGACTCTGGTGGTTTGTAACAACATATAAACTACTTAGTAGTAGACAATTTGGCTTCATTCGTGGTAGATCGGCAATTGATAGTCTTCTTTACATTGACCACCACATTGCCAATAGTCTATCAAAGCGGAAACATTCGACAATTATTTCATTCGATTTCGAAAAGCGTTTGAAAAAGTTGGGATACACTCTATTGTAGATCAATTGGTTAATTGGGGAATCGGCCCGAAAATCACCAATTATATTACAAACTTCATGACTAACCGTAAAGTTTCAGTAAAAGTTTTCAATCAAACATCAAATACATATCCACTCCAAAATGGTATCCCCCAGGGTTCACCACTATCAGTCATATTATTTTTAATTGCGTATAATAAGCTATGCTCTATCATTGAGTTAAATAAGGAAATTAATTTTTCAGCATATGCCGATGATTTCAACTTAATTATCAATTCCGACAAATCCAAGAACCCAATAATTAATTTAAATACCTTATTTGAAAACATTAACCAGTGGTGTAAAATATCGGGGGCATGCCTCTCAACAACTAAATGCAAATCCCTTCATATATGCAGGAAGAAAATGTGTAAATGTGCCATAAGCATACCAAATTTTCAAATACAAGAAACTTATAACTTAAGAATTTTGGGATTATATTTTAACAAAAGATACACTTGGGATAATCACATAAATAATTTGGCCAAATCCTTAAATAGCTCCCTAAATATTATAAAATGTCTATCAAGTCATAAATTTAACTGCAATACATTAAATTTGCTATCTGTTACTAATGCCTTAATTATATCAAAAATAAGATATTCCTTACCATTTTATGGTTTTTGTCCTAAATCAAAACTTAGTAAAATATCCACGATACTAAATTCTGCTGTTCGATGCTCCCTTGTGGCATTTCGTACAACGCCATGTAACAATATGTATTATGAAGGTAACATACAATCCTTGAATACCCAACTAAACATTGTATTAACAAAATGGGCATCCTCTCTATGCCCAAATCCGAATACTCTATTAAACTCCATAATGATAAAGTTAGATAGAACAAAGAAAACTCCGAAACTTATTTCAACAATGCATAGAATTAGGGAAAATTGTAACCACATTAATATTTATTTAAAAAGATTTAAAACAAATACGAAGAACTACCCACCATGGTTCCTTCAGCGCAGCCAAATTGATACCTCACTCAATATATATAACAAAAACCAACATAACCCCTTACAATTCAGAATATTATTTAAGAAACTTCAGGAACAATATATCAGCCACAGGTTTGTATACACTGATGGATCCAAATCCGAAAATACCGTTAGCTATAGTGTAACGATAAATAACACTATCATAAAAACACCAATTTTACCCGATTTTAGCTCAGTTCTATTCGCGGAATTGATTGCTATATATCAAGCCGTCAAATTCGTAGAATCAAAAAAAGGCAAATATGCGATCTGTTCAGATTCCTTATCTGGGTTAAGAACTATCACTAATATAGAAAATAGCAATCCATACACGTCATACATAAGAAACACATTGATTCACAAAAAAACGAACTTAATTCTTATTTGGGTACCAAGTCATTGTAACATTAAGGGGAACGAATTCGCAGATATCGTTACTAAAGACGCTTTAAGATCTCCACTCCTAAGTACTGATAATTGCAACTCCAAAGATCTCTGTAGATATATTAAAAAGTATTATAAAGAAACAGATCCCTGCTTTTCTAAAACTTCCCGCTGGTACAAAACCATAAATCGTCCTATGATTAATATAAGAACATACCTCAATTACGAGACTAACAAATTAAGCAGAAAAGACATAATAAAATACTTACGAATTCGACTAGGACATTCCAAATACACCCACGGTGTACTTATTAACATCAAAAAAGTACCTAAATGCAACTGCAACATTCACCGCCCATCATCCCCTGAACATTTTTTGTCTCAATGCCCTGAATTTCAAAATATAAGAAATAGAACTTTTAATAATCAAAATCCATTATCCCTTATATCCAATCCTACTGCAGAAAACCTAAAAAATATCATTAAATTCTTAAAAGAAGCTAACATTTACAACTTTATCTAACATACATAATCCAAATTAATTTGAAATTTATAACTTTATCCAATCTAACGTAATCGGAACTAATTTTAAATGTATAACTCTATCTAACATTAGATTATGTATTTTAAATCGAGCTTAAAGCCTAGGCAGCTATAGCTCCTTTCTGTACAATTAGCTTATAAATTTAAATTTTAAGTTAATTATGTAAATAAATAAATAAATAATATAAAAATAAGGGGCACGCTATTTCCCCCTAAACGAAAAAATTCCATTCTCAGATTTTTCCTAGTGATTTCTCACCAATACCTGTATACCAAACTGCAGATTTAAAGGTAGTAGAATACAATAATTATTAATTTTCTTATATCTGTAGTACTACTATAGTGAGGCTCTCTAAAGTGAAAGCTCAAACAAAATCTTGGCGGAATAGGAGGCTGGTACCCCTAAGCAAATGAATTATTCATTTTCCTATATCTGCAGAACTACAATAGTGAGCTCTCTAAATTTGATGTAGGTAACTCTTAGAACAAAGAAAAAATTCCAACAAAATATTGGGGCATAGAAGGGGAGACGGGTACCCGCCACGGAACTACAATAATGAGGCTCTTAAAATTTAATGTAGGTAGCTCTTGGAAGAAACTGCAAGTTCCACCAAAATATTGGAGGTATAGGATGGGGATGCGGGTATTCCCATACAAAGCAATTATAATTTTTCCAATATGTATTTGGAAAACCTCCAAAGCGAAACACACTAAATTGTTAGCAGGTTAAACAGAGCAAAAATTGCCAGTTTCAACAAAAGTCTGGTGGTAGAGAAGGGGAGACACTTATACCCCCATACAAAGTAATTTGTAATAATCATAGCCTACTAACCTGGCGTGCTTCGCTACCCGAATGCTGTTAGGATATATGCCGCCCGTGTTATCTCTATAAATTACGCTTTCATACAAAATCCTGGTAGCACCAGGACCAGGATTTTGTTTTAGAGCGCAATTCGTTCTCAGTGTAACCTAAATTATGGTGGCGCTGTCAGTGCTTTCATTAGTTACTATATTGAGTGGAAGATACACAAATAAAGAACTGCATATTTTCAATGTACGTTTATTTTATTTATTTAACTACGAAGAGTGTGGTGAAGCACGACTGGCCGGCTAATAGTGTCATATGCTTAAACAATTTTTCTACTTTAAAAACATTTTTTGGTCAATAGAATTTTTTGTTAGCCAAAAAAACTAGTTTTGTTTTTCAATGAAATTGCTGAAATATTTTTGTTTGAATTAACAAATGCCTTTGTAGGTCCTTCTCTAGAAAAAATATGAATATCAAATTTAGTTTTTGTTCTGTGGATAACAAAAAAAATAAATAAAATAACGCCGCCCTTTCATTACGCGAAACAGGTTAGAAATTTGATAACATGCATATTTGTACATCATATATTATTCTAACTGCGACAAAATAAAGACATATGACAGCTTCATAAATAACACAAGTACATAATTTTTTGTGGGCAAATCAGTAAATAAAATTGCTAGAATTTTCATTTGTTGCTTAAGTTGACTCTAACTGGCATATTAAACTGATTTAATCAAGACATGTGGATGTAAATCAAGTGTCACTTGCACTCTACTCAGCAGACAGACGGACAGGACAGACGAATATATGTACATAATAAGCTAATGCTATATCATAAGCCGTTCGATTTCTGTAGAAAATGCAACCCTGATCTAATGAGTTTATAGACAGTTTTAAAAAAGCAATAGCAATACATTATATCAGGGTTGCATTTTGTGCAGAACTCGAACAGCTTGTATAATAATCTAAACACAGCTTAAGTAACAGACGTGCACGCTCTTTCATCACAAAGATCAGAGCAAGCGTTGTTTGAAGGACTGTTTGTTAAAGTGTTTTCATCAAATCAAACGAAACGAAAGATAAAACCATTTAAAAAGGAGAAACTCGAAATAATTCATTTGGCCACATAAGTGATGTGTGGATGTGTACGTACGTCTGGCTCTGTGTGGATGAGTGGGTGGTACAAGAGTCTTTTTTTTCGTCATTAATCATTTACATATAAATTGTCACTTTTATGTATTAATAACACGATGTGCAACACTCGGCGGCGCGTGTCACCACATGCCAAGCGGAAAAAATTTTACGAAACGATTGATATTTACAATGCCGATTTCGTCAAATGCTCCAAACAGCAGCCGTAGTACAGCACTAGAAACAGAAGTTTTTGTATTTAAGACCCCTTACCAAGAACAACAGCAACATAAACAATCAAAAAAACAACAAAAGTACAACTTTTAGACACACATTTACTTCAAAGAACATCAAAGAAACAAAATGATTTCTTTTGTTGTAAATCATTGTAGGTATAACTGGTAGGAAAAACGGACGGAGGAACAAAAAAAAAACGAACGAACGAGCAACCGGATGAATGGATAGTAGTTTCTCGCTTGGTCGAGAGAGAAAACTAACAAACACAAATACAATTATCCCATCATCCCACAAAATTTTTTAAGTATTTACAAGTGCATGCATATCTACATACGTACATAAAGCAAACATATGCTTTTATGTACATATGATTGTTTATTTGAATGTATGGTTATATCAATCAGTCTATCTATCCCTCCTTCCTTGCTAACCCTGTCAAATGCAACAACAAAACGAAATAGATCCAAATTTGTTTTATGTTTCAATAAGGTTGTTGCCAATTAAAAGCAGAAACAATTTGCTTTTACATGTTTCATTTTATTAAACAGAATGATTGAGACAAATTTAATAGACTTCGCTATCAATAGACGATAGCCAAAATTTTTTTTATTGTATAATATTATTTACAGAATAATATTTAAACGTTAACGGCTGTATGCAAAAATAATTAAAGTAGCTTTGCCAAGCAATGTTGAGTAAAGTTGTATTCTAAAAAAATTATTATATCAAAATTTTAAAGTAGGCACTCAAGTTTGTTAAGACTACTTTAAGTTGATATTTCCAAAATGTGTATTTTTTACCTCAAATATGTTCGTTAATATAGCACATATTGATTCATGTTACATATGAAAATGATGCTTGAAGTCTTATCTCTTAGCTTAAAATCATTATTTGTTTCATGTAATGGGAAACAACACCAAATTATCTAGTTGATTCGAAATACATAGAAAAATTCATTAAAAAAAATACAAATATAAAAAAATGTCTTAGTGATGTATATAAAATCAAAACAGATCGAAAAAAGTTAGATATTCAAATACTCATTTCATTCGAGTAAAAGAAATTGTGTTAATTCTTCTACGTTCATCATATTTTTTACTTTTACTTAATAGAAATGTTTTTATGCTTTACTACAATGTCAGAAGCTCATATTTTTTGAATTAAGTTGTTTTACTTCAAAGTAATAAAAAGTTATTTAATAATATAAAAAGTTATTTGACTACTCGAATGAAATTTGTATTCGCTTTTGTACATCATAAACTATGAAGTGGTTGTTGAACACGGTGGTGTTGCCAGTATTTATTATTAAATCACAAAATAATTAAAGTTGTGTTTTGCATATAATTTCTTAACAAAGTTATGTTAGCCTTAAAGTGCTTGGTAACTACTATGAACTTCAAAGCCAAAGTAAAATATTTTTTAGCATACGGGCGTAAATGTTTAACTAATAATGTAGTGTACTTTACAATGAGTTATATGCATACAATATCAATGCATGAAATATCAATAACACCAAGGAATAATAACATATGTTGATCAATCAGAATGTTTGAGTAATACGCATTTAAGTATTAATTATAAATGGTTGCACTCCAAACTAATTTATTCTGATTGGTCAATACAATAATGTAACAAGAAAGCTTTTGCTATTTCGATAGTGCTGACAGAGAACATTAAGAATAATTACAATAAGTTAGAAAGGCTAAGATTTATTTTCATAACTATATAAGCCATAATAAAAGTATAAAGTATATAATAAAATCTGACTCTGAAAAATCTGACCGGCAACTTCTGCCTTAGTTTTACTTTCCAAGTCTCCTTTTGCCCTTGTCGAAAGATAAGATCGTCAAAACAAAATAGCCCTGACCAGTGGCACACTCTGCCGACCGGAAAGAACCAACTTAGATTACATAAAACCTTTACATTATATTAAACAGCTGCACAGTGTTGAATTTTTATAATTGAGGGGGTGAAAAGTGAAGGGGTACAAGTGCCAAAACTAAAAAATAGAGTTTTATGCAGGAATCAACACTTAATACCAATATCTATTACTCTACAAAAATTCAGACCTGTACGATGGCCTCAAGAGGCGGTATGTATTAGAAACCAGAAATGTTTAAGCTTAATTACTCAGAATTTTCTTTTGTGCACTTGTACCCCTTTGCTTTTAAGCCCCTCAATTATGTGACCAAAACCCCAAAAATAAGCTTTTAAAAAGGAAATAAAATAAGTAAACAAAAATTGTTTTGCTGTGATGAAACATAATACATAATGATGCAGGTAATGCACTAAAATCCAAAAAAATATTAGGTAGCAGGGATGGCAAAGGTGGTACAATTGTACCATTTTTGGTACAATTCGGATTTTAAAAGTACAATGATGCAGTTCTTTTGTTGTTATAAAATATTTTATCCCTTTCGTCCGCTTCGTAAAATTAAATTTTGCGAAGTATTGAAAACAAAGTTCGGCTTAAGAGAGGTCAAATAAGGTTAGCTTACAAAACGTTTCTATAATTTCAAGCTCTTACTGGTCATTATACATATTATATGTGATTTAGACGAAGACTTCATAGCATGATTTTTTTAAAGTTTCTGGTCAAACTGGGTATAAGGCCGTTTAGTGGGAAACCAAATCCTAAGGAAATTTACTTCCTGAGGCAAAATCTTTCAGACTTGTTCCTTGCTTAAACGTAATTTTACCGCGTTCGACCATCAACTCTAAAAAACAATGCTAAAAAGTCTTCGTCTAAATCCCGTATTAATGATGAAACAGAACTACGCCGCATCGTGTTTTTCCATACAAATTGACATTTTATATACGTTGACTGTAGCAGTTTTGAAATAGAGTTTATTTTGTTTTGAGAATGTATTTCCATTTGCTTTTGTTTTAAAAGTCTCACTCTCACAAAAATGTTACCATGTTTTAATAAATTTTCATTATTATTTCAGACAACACATTACATTTGAGTGAAGAAAAATAAAACGAAAAGGAAATTTTTTAATAAAATTATTGAGAGTAGTTTCGGTTGTCGTTTTTATTATGGGTTGTGTTGCTCTCTGGCTGATTTTCGGTTGACGTTACAACTTTGTTCTGTTTCATCACTTAGAGTTTGAGAAAAATAAATTTTAATAAATTTATTTGCATTGTAATAAAGATAAATCTGTCAGAACTTCATTGAAACTATGTATGCCGTTCTATCTTCCAATAGCTAGTATGTGAGCTATTTTAGATTCGAATTTGAAATAGCTAAGTCCGACTTTTTGTACATATATCCTTTTGCGACAGATATATGTACAGAAAAGTGATGTATTTTCTATACTTAAAAAATGTTTCTGGTTTCAAAAATCTGTTTTGGTACAATTATGCCCAAAAAAGTATAATTTTAGAGAACAATTGGTACAATTTTAAAATCTCGTATGCCATCCCTGTTATGTAGTACCAGGTGCCAGGCACCACACCACTCTTCTCACAAATATATGGCATTGATCAGATTAAACTAATAAAAACTTAGTGAGGAGAGTAGTGTGGTGGCTGGTACCTGGTAGTACATAATTATTTTTTTTTTAGGTTTTAGATTATATGCATTATTATAATGTTTCATCACAAATACAGAAAAAGGAGTGTAAAATCGACATGACGCCATTTTCATTGAAAATCATATTAAATTTACAAGAAATAATTTGCTGTTTGTGATGTTATAAATTCAATATCTTTTTATTGACTGGCTTTAAGAGTATTCATTTACATGTCTTCAACTTAATCTATGTGATTGATTATATTATGTATAAGTACATTTGCATACATCACGTGAGGTATATGTAACTGTGCTTAATTATCATTATGTGCTTTTATTACATATTTTATATTTATTGCAAGAAAGGGCTTTTTACACTAATCTTTAATATAACAACTAATGTTATGTTACATCTCCCTCTTTTTCATTGAAGTGTTATTGGGTACGTAGTGAGATTTGTTTTTCAAAAACCAACTGTTTCTTCGGTACTCTTTGCCTTCATCGTCCTCAACAATGTATGAACGTGGAGAGCTATATCGATCTATTATGGTTCCATTTTTCCATTGATTGCGATCCTTTATTAACACCTTATCTCCCTTATGAAATTTTAGCTCTCTTCCACATGAACTATTGTAATATTTTTCACTATGCCATGTCTTTTTCATTAATTGTTGTTCCATGTTACAATTGAGTTTTGGTTCTAGCAATTTCTCAGATACTGGTAATTTTGTACGTAACAAACGACTAAACATTATTTGCGCTGGGGATATATCCATATCCTGAAGAGGTGTGTTTCTGTACTCCATTAATTTTACGCATATCTCTTCATGGTTTGAGGATTTTTTAAAAATATTTTTTATAATTTGAACTGCTCTCTCAGCTAGGCCGTTAGATTTCGGATAATGTGGAGAGCTCGTGACAATGTCGATATTCCAATTTGCGGCAAACGTTTTACATTCAAATGAGCCAAATGGAACATTATCAGCTATGATTGTTCTGGGTATACCAAACTGGGAAAATATTTCTATCCAGTGTTTTATTATTTCTGCTGACGTTTTGTTTCGCAGTAATTTGTATTCAATCCACTTGCTACAATAGTCCACTACTATGAGATAATCTTTTCCATTAAATGTTGCAATATCACATCCCACTTTGTGAAAGGGGATCATAGGTATTTCATGGGGAATCATAGGTTCTTTTACATTGTTTTTTGAAAATTGGTCACATATTTTGCAGTTAAAAATTTTTTCCTCTATATCTTTATTCATATTTTTCCAGTACATTAGAGATCTTGCCCTCTTCTGAGTTTTCAAATTCCCATATGAGACTCATGTAGCAAATCCAATATGTATGTTTTCATTGAATCCGGTATCATAATTTTGTCTTTGTAGTATAGAATACTATCGTTTTCAATAATTTCGTTTCTTTTGTTAAAATAAAACCGTAAATTTTCGGGCATTTTACTCTTGTCTTTTGGCCATCCTTGTTTATAAAATTTCATTAGTTTACTTAATATTATATCTTTTTCAGTTTCTATCTTGATCATATTTTCTCTATTTGTACTAACGTTGATAGACAGTATTGTCTCATAAAAAACTGGCTCTTCTTCTGAGGGCTTAAATATTAAAGGGTTTCTTGATAAGTAATCTGCAATGTGCATATATTTCCCGGGTAAATACTCTAACTTCACCTTATAGTGTAATAATCGTAACCTCATCCGTTGCAATTTTCCCGATGGTATTTTATGGATTTCTTTTTCCATTAATCCAATAAGTGGCTTATGATCTGTTTTTATAATAATATCTTTGCCATAAATGTAATGATGAAATTTTCTGCAGCTGAATATTATTGCCAAAAATTCTTTTTCGATTTGGGCATATCTTTGCTCAGTTTCTGATAAGCTTCTTGAGGCAAATGCAATCGGCGCATTATTTTGTAGCAAGCAACAACCTAAGCCATTCTGTGAAGCATCTGTCTGTATAAAAATCTTTTGATTTTCGTCGAAGTGCTTCAGTACTACAGAATTAATGAGCATTTTTTTAATTTTGGACACAGTGTCCGAGTGAATTTTTTGCCAGACGAAAATAGTATTCTTCTTTAAGAGTTCTCTTAGCGGTGAAGTTATTTCTGCTAAATTTGGAATAAATGCTCTAACATAATTTACTAGCCCCAAAAACTTTTGTAGTTCTTTTTTACTACTTGGGTCTCTTAGTTGTTTAATTGCGTTGATTCTCTCTGTGCTTGGTGCCATTCCGTGCTCTGTAAATTTATGTCCCAGATAATCGATCTCTTTAACTTTATATTGAAGTTTCTTTAGATTGAATTTTATATTTAACTCTTTTGCTCTGTTAATAGTTTTATTGAGCGCTTCATCGTGTTCACTTTCTGTTTCTCCATAAATTATTATGTCGTCTATATATATAGATATATTGGGTATATTTGAAAAGTTTTCTTGATTTTTCTTTTGAAAAATCTCTGGTGCTGTACACAACCCAAATGGTAATCTATTAAAATGAAATGAACCAAAGGGTGTCGCAAAAGTACACAACTTTCTTGATTCATTATCTAATTCTACTTGATAAAACCCTTCTTTTAGATCTAATACACTGAAAAATTTTGCATTTTTTAATTTCGGCAGAATTTCTTCCAAAGTTGGTATTAAGTATTGTTCTTTTTTAACATACTTATTTAAATTTTTCGGGTCTAGACATAATCGTAAAGTACCATCAGATTTTTCAATTATTACTATGTTATGTACCCAATCTGTTGGCTCGTTTACTTTTGATATTATATTTTTCTCAGTCAAAGCATTCAATGAGTTTTTTAAATTGTTTAATATTTTTAATGGAACTCTTCTAGGTGGTTTGACTACTGGAACTGCTTCTTCCATTAATCTTATTTTGTATTGACCCGGAAATTTGCCTATGCCATTAAAAACATCCAAGTTGTTTTTAATAAATTTTTCCTTTGTCATAATTTCATATTGTGCCATATTTAGAATATTTACCTTTTTTGCTATTTCTAACTTGTCTATCGCCTCGGCACCCAATATGGAACACAGATTTTCATTAATAATAATAAATTTCTCAATACTAATTTTGTTGTTATAAGAGCATTTCAGAAAACATTCTCCTTTAGGCTTGATTTCTTGACCACCGTAGGCTTTGAGTACTGTAGATGTTGGCGTAATTTTACTGTGACATTTTATACCTCGAAAAGTTTTGTATGCCAATATATTTACATCACTACCTGTATCCAATTTCACTTCAATGAAATTATTTTCGATATTTAGCTTGTGCATCCATTTATTATTTTTCTTATCTGAAATCATATTTATATAAAATATATCATCATTAGTATCAACATTTTCTATACAAGATACCGATTCATTATTACAACAACTAGCAAAATGATTCATTCGATTGCATTTCATGCATTTCTTTCCAAAAGCTGGACATTGTCTTGGCTTATGGCTTCTATTACATTTTTTACACAAAAATGAATCAATTTGTTTGTTCACTAAATATTTTTGATTTTTCTGAAATTTATTTTGGAAATTACTCTCCTCTTTTTCCTTGTTAATTTGATGCACCACACTACTACAGGCAGCATCAGAACTACCCGAACTGATATTCATTTGTATCACTTTTGTTTGCCCCTCCGATATTTCAGCAGCTCTACACATTTCCACAGCATCATCGAAACTAACCTCCTTTTCCAACAGCTTTTCTTGTAGTCGTTTGTTGTTTATCCCAAGGACAATTCGATCTCTCATTAATGATGTCTGTTGCTCCCCGAAGTCACACGATTTAGCTAGCTTTTTGACATCCACTAGGAAATTATCAAACGCTTCTCCGTCTTTTTGATTTCTTGAAAAAAATAAAAATCGTTCATATACTATGCGTTTTTTGGGAATGCAAAACCCTTCGAAAGCTGCAACCACTTCTTTATAATCAGCTTGTTGTTCCTTGGTTAAATTAAATGTTTGGAATAATTCTAATCCCTCTTCACCAACTGCATTTAAAAGAACTGCTATCTTCCTCTTGTCCGGCTGGGCACCCAAGTCTGCAGCTTCCAAAAATATCTCAAAATTTTGTTTGAACTTTCTCCAATTCTCTGCGATGTTGCCTTCTAAGATCAGACTACTAACTGGCTTAACAAAGTCCATTTTTATCCTATTTTCTGCAACACCAGTTGCAGCCTCTTCAAACTTATCTTCTTCGGAATCCACGTTGTCTGTTTCTTCTTTCAATTGCTTGATTTTATTTCTTGTTAGCATTTAGTAATTACCGACGACTGCGCCATGTGATGTTATAAATTCAATATCTTTTTATTGACTGGCTTTAAGAGTATTCATTTACATGTATAAGTACATTTGCATACATCACGTGAGGTATATGTAACTGTGCTTAATTATCATTATGTGCTTTTATTACATATTTTATATTTATTGCAAGAAAGGGCTTTTTACACTAATCTTTAATATAACAACTAATGTTATGTTACACTGTTTAAGTGTTTTTTTCGGTTATATTTATTTATTGTATCTTCAATAAAATTGAACTAACAATAAGTAATCAAATCTTAAATCAAAAATTTTAATTTTTAAGTCCAGCCAATGCCAAACAAAAATATTTGTTAGTTCTTTGGTTATTTACGTCTCTCGTGTTCGGCTGAGAGTGTCCTTCCTTCTCAGCCGAGTGTAGCCCATAAAGTTAATGATGTTTCGGGCTAGGGGATTTGGGTGCAACTCAAGTTTTTTTATGTATCTTGTCATGTGTTTAGAAAACACTATCTTAACCAGCGGCACATCTAAATCTTTATGAATTCGCTTGTTTCTGACATACCATGGAGGTGCTGTAATCGTACGGAGTATTTTATTTTGTCGCATTTGAATTGTTTCTACATTTGATGCCGAGGCAGTGCCCCATAACTAGATACCGTAGGACCATATTGGTTTCAGAATGGAGTTGTATAGAAGAAGTTTACAATCTAAGCTTAGAGTAGAGTAGCTTCCAATGAGCCAATTCATTTGAGGTGCTTTTAATTTCTTTTGGGTCACCTTTGCATTTATGTCGGACTTCCATGTTAGAATACGATCAAGATGAACACCCAGATAGTTTACTTCAATTTGTTGAGGTATAGCTTGGTTATTTACTTTTATAGGTGGGCAGGTTTCTCTGCACAATGTAAAAGTAATGAATATACATTTTTGTTCGTTAATTTTTATTCGCCATTGTTTTAGCCATTGTTCCAACTGGGGTATATAATCTCGCAGTTTGCGGGAAGCTTCTTGATGGCTTTTGTGAATACTTAGAACAGCTGTATCATCGGCGATTGTTGATAAGTACATGTTACTGCTGACCTGCAAGTCAGAAGGATATAACCGATATAATACAGGACCAAGGATGCTGCCTTGCGGAGGGCTTAGAAAATTACCTTCCTTAACAAAAAATTTTCGCTCAGTTAAGTAGCTTTCTAAAAGCTTAAGGGTGTTTGCGGGTAGGTTTTGCTTATGTACTAAACCTTCGTGCCATACTTTATCAAATGCCTGCACAGAGAAAATAGATTCATTGTGGTAACCGAATTTGTTGTCAATCGAATTTTGTCTGTTGCGAGTACTATCACAACATTCGGTTAAAACTATTGAGTTAACAGTGGTCGTAACTCTTTAAAAAATTGTTCGAGTGGAGAAATATTTCAATTTTTATTAAAAAATTTTATATAAATTAGGCCCACTCTTGAATGAAAAAATGAACATATTTTACAAAGTTTTTTTATTATAAGGCGAAAATATTATGACAACGTTATAAGTATTTATATTACTAATTAACATATAGATGTATTTGCACAACTAAATAAACCAAATCACATGAAGTGGTTAAAGAAGGGAAAAACGTTTGAGAGCATACACAAATATTTCTAGATTGAATGTTAAGCTACACATATATTAGTCTTAAGCATTAGAAAGAAAGGAAAATTTCCTTTTATGAAGTTAAAGTAAAATATTAAGTGAAATTTATTTGCTATTAAGCTTTCCCACTTAAAAATATGTTTATGATTGGATGTTTTCATCAACATCCACAGCAATTCTCCAGCAATGAACGAAAGAATCAGTTTTCTTGATCAACCGTTGTTATCTTGGTATATCTCTGTCAGATAGATAAGACAACAACATAAACAAGGTGATTGAACCCATTTATTTCTGGATTTTTGTGGAAGGGTAAAATAATGTTCAGAAAATCATTCCCCAATAGCAATACATAATTATCTTACCTTTAAATAATAAATAGGAGTGGAGCTGTACAATTTTTAGATTTCTTAATTCAAATTAGAATTTTTAATTTTTTTAAATTTATTTGTTTATTTATTAATTATCTTTATATGCCAAGTAATACTACCATTTTATTGATTATCGTAAACTTCTATTCAGTTGGAAACACCAAATCAGTACTTTGGAAATTATAACCCAATTTCTATAATACGAATTGGTTATTGCAACTGAAAATACACCTGAGGTATATTATTTCAGATATAAGAATATAAATATTCTTGAATAGACAACAAATCAGTACTTATAATATAAAATTGTTAAAGGTAGTTGAGTTTTAATAGTTGTTATTGTTTTCCCACTAATTTGTTCTCTCCGTGTGAGAAACATCGATGAAGACCGCAGAACAATATTTCTTTTCCTCGTAGGTTTTTCTAACCACATTCACGAGTCTATGTGTTTGTTCAATCATGCTGTGTTGTGTCCTAAAACCGAATTGGTGGTCTGGAATGCATCCAGTACCATTCAGTATGGGTGTTAACTTATTCATAAGTAGCTTTTCAAATAGTTTTGACATGTTAGACAATATGCTTATAGGAATTCACCTTCGTATGATCTTTGCCTGGCTTAGATATCATGGTAATCAGCGAAACCTTTCATATTGCGGGATAGCATTTGAGGCGCAAAATACTGTAGAAATTTAACAGAATTTTTACTTTCGCAGTATAGGTTAGATCTAAGAGCATTTTATTGCTTATTTTATCAGCGCCTGGAGTTTTTTTTTCGAATTTAAGCGCGCAATACAGGGTTTAATCTGAAGGTAACATCTGGTATAGCGAAAACTGGTGGCAGTTCAACTATAGTATCAGACGTTTTTGAAATAAATACTTTCTGCAAGTGGTTTACAAACAGAGTACCTTTTTCAGCGTCAGTTCTTGCCCACTCTTCATTCGAAGCTCGCAATGGAGGCTTATCACTGCTCTTTTGAGGCATCGAGATGCTCTCCATAGCGAATAGTCTGTTTGAGGTGTTGCGTCGAGCCCATACAGACGTTTTTGAAGAGAAGCGGGTTTTTGATATGCTAGTAGATTTTTAAGCTGTTTAGTACATTCCTTCAGCCTAGAGTTTAGCTGCTGGGATCTGTAGCGTTGCTATTCTTTACGAATTCTTCTTTTTTAGATATAAGCCGTTCTACATCTGCTGAATAAATTTTATTATATCGCACCTGAAGATTTGTAGTAGTAGCATTTATAGCTTAGATCCTTAGATCTTTTTGATTTCATATTTTTCACTGTTAAAACAACTTTCTTATAAACGCTACATTGCATTATAAATCCACATGACTGTAACCTTCATTTCAAAAAATTTTCTGTTTAATAATCAAGCAAATCATGTTGAATCAAAATGAAATTAATTTTACATACGATGGTATTTATTTAGTGTATATCTAAAGTCAAGTTTGAAGCATTTGTGGCTGCACTGGTTAGCGTGTTGGCTACCAACTACAACACAAATTGTTCTTATGCCTATGCTAATACACATCACGAAATTAAAATGATTATTAAAATATGTACATTAAAGTCATGTTGTTTCAACTTAATGTAACTTTAACTCAACATGATTATTCGTGTTGTCAATATGAAATTCACTTTGTTTAAACTTAAATTAACTATGGTTCAACATTATTCTTCGTGTTGTTTCAATATAAAATTCACGTTATTTCAACTTTAAATAACTATGATTCTTCCTATTATTTCGGTATCAACTTCATTTTGATTTAACTGTACTGGAATATTAAATTAAATTTTTTTTCAATTCATATTTATTGACAAACTTTGCGTTAATAATACACAATAATTATAATATAAGCAGTAAAGAGTTTATCCAGTTTTAACTTTTCTACTTAATTATATGCTAATAATTACATAATTGCTAATAATTACATAATTAATTTATCGACTTTAATTTATAAAGTAAGGAAAACATTTACAAAATCCTTAAATCAACATAAAATATAGTTATTTCCAAAGGAAAAATGCTCTTTCAGGATTGTTGTAAGTCACGTTGAATTAATATGATAGCCTATGAAACAAAATCATTACCAAAAAATTTTAAATAATCCTGGTATTCGACGATTTCACTATGAAATATGTCTGTGTGTATGTCATGTGTAAGAACGCATTTTGTTCCCGACTGTATCTTGGACTTGGGCTTTGTTTCATGGTGTACTGCATTCTAGTAACCAAAAGCTTTTATTTAATACCCATACTGAGTTGTCAGCCAACTCAGTTTTGTAGTGGCCGCCAATTTGAAATTGAAATTTTTTTCATTGCGTACTGTATTCTACCAAGCGAACACCTTCATTGATGTGCTTGTAAAAAAATAATTAATTCGTCATTTTGTGCCGGCGGCCATTTTGATATACAATATAATGAATACACACAATCGCATCGTGTTTACCATATTTAAGATCAAATAGTACTGGCCGCCATATTTGAATTGAAAGTTTTTTATTGCGTACTGTATGCTACTAGTCAAACCCTTTCATTTGATATCTATATTGAGGTGTGTATAGACAAATAACTAGTTTACCATTTTATGGCGGCGGCCATTTGTGATTTACAATACTACTGAATATGTACACATAATCGTAAAGTCAACAGATCAATCGGTCATGAAAACTAAATGTAAAACTATATATTACTTGTTATGGGCGTGGCGCCGCCCATTTTTTCAATACTAAATTGTAGTGCAATGAAAAGTAAATTTGTTTACCAAATTTCAGAACAATCTATCAAGAAGAAGGGGATAAAAGTAAATATTACTATTTATGGGCGTGGCGAAGCCCACTTTTCTAAGCTCAAAATTGTATAGTAATCATAATTGAGGGCGTGTATTAAATTTTGGAGCAATCGGTTAATAGGAAGGCGTTTAAACTAAAAAATACTCTTTATAGGCGTGGAGCCTCCCACTTTTGTAATTGTATAATGGTATAGTCATCGTAACTAAATGTGTCCACTGAATCTTAGATCAAGCGGTTAACAGGAAGGGGCTAAAACTAAATAATATTTTTATAGGTGTGGCGGCGTCCATTGTTGTAATTCCAAAATTGTATAGTCATCGTAAGTGAAGGTGTCCACCAAATACCAGATCAATCAGTTAACAGCAAGGGGCTAAAACTAAATATTACTTTTTATGGTCGTGGCGCAGCCAACTTTTTTAATTCCAAAATTGTATAGTCATCGTAAGCAAAAGTGTCCAACAAATCTCAGATCAATCGGTTAACAAGAAGGACTTATAACTAAGTATTACTTTTTATAGGCGTGGCGGCGCCTACTTTTTAATTCCAAAATTGTATAGTCGTCGTAAGCAAAGGTGTCCACCCAATCTCAGATCAACTGGTTACAGGAACGGGTTAGACTAAATATTAGTTTTTATGGCCGTGGCACAGCCCACTTTTTTAACCACGATATTAAATTGTCACCAAAATTAAAGTCGGTCAACTGTAACGGGGTAAATTTTCAATTATCAGATTTGAAGCAAACTCGGCCTACGCACAAACTCCACAAACACGGTAAGCTAACTTAGCGTTTACACGTGCAGGTGTTTTTGTATTTTTACTGATTTGAAATAAATTTAAGTTAATTTAATATTATTTACCTTAAATACATATAAATCAAGCAGTTAATGAAGTTTTAAAACATAAATATCGTAGGAAAAATACGAATAAAATTCAATGTTATCTGGTTCCCTTAAAATTAAATATTTTTGTATTATTGGCAACTCTGCATTAAAAAGTAAACAAAATCAAAATTGGAGCCAAAATTAAGTCAAGAAAATATTATACCGTTCCTATCCCATTTTATGGGATATGACCAGCAAATTATATCAATAATAAAGACATTTTTTTTAGTTGTTGTGCTCTCGCCAACATTTTTAAAATGAACTTTCACTTGCCCGGTTAAACAAGCAAGACAGTTGGTAATTTTTTCGAAATTTTTGTTGATAATACGTACACAGAACTTGCATGCAAGTACTTGCACGTCTAAACGCAGGGTAAATAAAACAATTTTATAATAAAAACCCGACTGCGTAAAAACGTAAAGAAAAAAAACAAGTCCAGATTGCGGACCATAGCGGCTTTTGTATCCAGTAAACATTATTGCAAAGATTTGATGATTCTATTTTTAATGCTTCCCGACTGTAAAAGGCGCTATGTTCCGCTTACTGGACTTGTTTTTTTTTTAGTTTTTTTACGCAATAACACCGCGTGACAGCATTTTTTGGCAGAAACGCTACAATATATCCATTAATCTAGAGACAAAACATAGTCAAACTGAGTACTTTGTTTTTTATATCCTAATCTTTTGTCCTTTTTTAAGGAGTCAACAATTTTCAAGAGTGTTATTTAATAATATTAGTATCTAATAATAGTATCTAATAATACTTGCTGGAGTTTAAGAATTATCTATATGCATTTCATTGGTGCTTTACCAAATCGTCAGTAGACCTCAAACACAATTTTGAAAAACCCTTTATCTTATGTACAAACTTTCAAAACCCATTTGAGAATTCACAAATTTGTAAATGATTTTCAAAAATAAGCATAGTAGGGCCGACTTTACATTGTTTACAACAACAAAGCACATACAACTTTGCATCACTGCAATGCATTGTGGCGTTTATGAAATCGGCCTAGGCTTTGAAAATTCTACAAAACCCAGCAAATAATTTATATTCGATATGAATCTATTTTATTTTTCTACACCTTTATACAATTAGAAATGCATTGGATAACAATAAAAGTATTTATAAGGCAAAATGAAAAATAAAATCCAAATTAAACCTTTAAGAAATTTATTATTTGACATATTTTCATAATTTGATTTTAAATGAAATATATTTGCTGGAGTTTAAGCACTGTCTATATCCATTTTATTGGTGCTTTGCCAAATCGTCAGTAAACTTCAAACACAATTTTGAAAAACCCTTTATCTTATGTACAAACTTTCAAAACCCATTTGGGAATTAACAAATTTGTAAATCATATTCAAAGATCAGCATAGTAGGCTTTGCAAATTATACAAAACCCAGCAAATAATTTATATTCAATATGAATCTATTTTATTTTTCTACACCTTTATACAATTAGAAATGCATGGGATAACAAAAAAATAAAATCCAAATTAAATCTTTAAGAAACTTATTATTTGACATATTGTCATAATTGGATTTTAAATGAAATTTATTTGCTGGAGTTTAAGCATTGTCTATATGCATTTCATTGGTGCTTTGCCAAGTTGTCAGTAGACTTCAAATACAATTTTGGAAAGTTACAACCCCTTTATCTTATGTAAAAACTTTCAAAAAACATTTGAGAATTCACAAATTTGTAAATGATTTAAAAAAAAGCATAGTAGGTTGTGAAAATTTACAAAACCCAGCAAATAATTTATATTCGATGTGAATCTAGTTTAGTTTTCTACACCTTTAAACAATTAGAAATCCATTGGATAACAATAAAAGTGTTTATTATAATGCAAAATGAAAAATTAAATCCAAATTAAACCTTTAAGAAATTTACTATTTGACATATTGTCATAATTTGATTTTAAATGAAATTTATTTGCTAGAGTTTAAGCATTGTCTATGCATTTCATTGGTGATTTGCCAAATCGTCAGTAGACTTCAAACAGATTGTATATTTGTATAAAGGTGTAGAAAAATAAAATAGATTCATATCGAATATAAATTATTTGCCGGGCTTTGTATAATTTTCAAAGCCTCTATGCTTATTTTGGAAAATTATTTCCAAATTGTGAATTCTCAAATGCGTTTTGCGAATTTGTACATAAGATTTGGCAAAGCACCAATGAAATGCATTTAGACAATACTTAAACTCCAGCAAATAAATTTCATTACAAATTAAATTATGACAATATGTCAAATAATAAATTTCTTAAAGTATTTAATCATTTTTAGCAAACTCGGTACCAGATAAAAGGGGAGCTTCTATAGAATTTTATAAAAATATTTACTTCAGTTCCCATGAAAAAAATATAAAAAAATATTTTTTTTTAATATATCCTTCCATATCATTAAAAGTTTTCTTAAAAATTTTATGTTTTTGAATTAAATTATCTCCATATGACTGTACTTTTTCGGTGTATGGTGGACATGAAAAGTATTAAAATAATCTCCCTTAGAGATAATCGTAGGGACAGAGTGTAGGGAATCTCAGAAAGATCAATTATAACTAGAGTAGGAGAAAAGAAATAAAGTTAAACGATTTCTTTTCAAACTATGATTTTATTTTACAATTCACCTTTCGATATAAGTAGAGATGCACAAGCAGCGTTACCGTTGGTGCTACTAAAGTAGCAACTTGCCACTTTTTCGACTGCTTGGATACTATTTTCCTACTTTTACAAAAGGCACCCAAATGTGATACTTTTTGTAATTCTTGCCAATTTTTTGATACTTTTTACTAAATGAAGAGATACTTTAGACAATTTTCCTTACGCAGTGAACTAAGTGGTGTTTTTTTGCATAATCAGTCTTTACAGTACAATGCTTTACAAGCGAAATGTATAAAGTTTCTAATGCATTTTTTAGGGTGATTGTTTAACACGAGAACAGTAAAAAAATGTAATTTCGGCCATTTCCAGATGTACACTTCCCAGAGTCAAAAGTTGGTTCGATAAAAAAAGATCTATATATTATTTGAAAAGCTTCAAAATTACGCATCGAATAGTGGATAATTGGCTTTGATCGAATAAAAAAGAATGAGTTATTGGTGGTCAAATTTAACAAAATTTGATGTTGTTGCTTCGGAAGCTGTACCACAAATAATAGCAAAATCCATAGTTGTAAACTTTTATTTACTAGTCTATTCGATTAAAAAAAAAATGAAGCCATAATGAACAGAAATTGGATAAAAACTAAAAATGGTGTAATAAAAAAAACACAAACCTTTCAATTTACTAAAAAATTCTCTATGTAGTAAAAATCAAAATAAAACAAAACTATTAAATAAAAGATTTGCTAGTAAATTCAAATGCTAGTGTTTTCGTTTTCTTCTTCTAGCATTTTTAGTTTTTATCGGATTTCTGTCCATTATTGCTTAAAATTTTTTAAATCGAATAGACTATTCAGTGAAGGTATTTAGCTAGGAGTTTTTTTTATTTCTGGTACAAAACAGCTTCCGAATAGACAACACTTGGTGAAAAACGATAAATTTAAAAAAAAATTAAATTTGATCCCCTATAACTAAGTAATTTTTTATCCGATCAAAGTCAATTATCCACTATTCGACGCGTAATTTTGTATCCTTTCAAATACTTTAATTAAACCAGCCTTGGAATGTGGATAGCGCTTTAACGCGAAGTATACATCGAAAACGCAAACGTACCGTTATATAGACAATGGCCGAAATGAAAAAAATTTTATTTAATTTTTCTCCTGTTTAAAATAAAGATTTGTAAAGCAGTGTTATGTATTACGCATTCCATAGTCGCCAAACTACATAGCTTTAGTACCAACTTTTTCGTTATTTTCGCTGCTTTCTTTTAGGTTCTGAGTTGTCTCCTTTCATGTTCTTTCCATAGTTAGTCTCATTGACTGCCACTTTTTGTAAAATAGAACGAAAATTTCGTGTGAGAATTTATGTTGAAAACAACAATAATATACGATAGCTTGTTTTTGTTGGCAATATAATATCTCACAAAAAAATTTTGTTTTATTTTACAAAAATTACTCATACAATTTTGAATTTCATTAATTTGTTTCTTCAAATTTGATCTTGAGTAAGACCTTCTTTAGCATAACATTTAATTTTAACTTTTTCAGCTTCAGATAGAGATTTTCGCCGACTCATTTAAATTTCAAATTGCTTACAAAGATCAAAAATTTATTTAAAAAAACTAACAATTCGCCTTTCCACCTTTGGGTTTATAGTTGGTAGAATATTTATAAATGAATAACTATATTAAATCGAATTTAGTACCAAGGGTTTTCTTAAAGTTTATTTCGTAGATTTGGATGGAGACTAAACAAGAGAGATTGTCTTTTTGATGGTGCCACTGTACTTTGTCAACAGTTGCAGTAACCTGTTTTAGAAGAAGGAAGGCCGATTTTTATTCAGTTACGAGTTGATTTTTGACATTTTCTCTAACTGTGTAATCACCAGAGAGAATACGGTCCATGGTAATTTTTAGTCGCATAACTGACATTACTGTAGGATATTCGGGATATTGAGAGTGTTGTTTACAGGCACGAATAAATTGACCTGAGATTTGGTGGACACCTTTACTTACGATGACTATACAATTTTATGATTACAAAATTGGGCTCGGCCACGCCAATAAAAAGTAATATTTAGTGTTAGCAACTTTATCCAAAATTTGGTGCACACCTTTACTTTTGATTATTATAAAATTTTGATATTACAAAAAGCGGCTTCGCCACGCCCATATAAATAATATTGACCTTTACTTACTATTTATTTGATGAACACATAATTTTCATGACCAGTATTATTGTAAAACAAAGATGGCCGCCGCCACAAAATGGTAAATTAGTTATTTGTTTACAAACACCTCAATAATAATATCAAGTGAAAAAGTTGACTTCCAATTTATATTCCTGCATATATATTGTCAGCCGCATCAATATAGGTATTAAATGATAGCGCTTGGCTACTAGAATGCAGTACACGAAAAAAAAGTCAAAATCCAAGGGCCGTGGGGAGCGTCGAATTTCGGTTATCTTTAGTCAACAGCGATCCACGATTTTATTCTAGTCTGATCAATGCCCTATGTTGGTAAGCAGCGTTGTCAACTCAGTGCTGTTCGCACCGTTTTTAGTGCTTTTTCAACTTTTCGACGCGAAAAATTTTGGAGCTTTTATTTTTTTGACGGTGGCACTAAACCCAAAATTCAAAAATTAATTTCTTTATCTAAAAAATGTTTTTCAAGTGTAAAATTTTTTGCTAATGCAACTATTTCCTGAACACGTTTTTTGCAGTCTTGCAGAAGAATGAAAAAATTGATTCGAGCAATCAGTAGTGCTTCATCTTTTGTCTTTTTATCGAAATCCATTAAAATTAATTTTTGTACATATTTCGTTTGCTTGGCACTTCAGATTTAAAAAACTGTCCCTTTTCACGAAATTTGACATACTTACATAAACATATGTATATTCTACTCTTACGTGCGCATCACGTGACGTAAGAACTAGCCCGATACTTTTTATGGTTTCTTCTTATAGCCATCTAGAAATGTTCGTCATATTCAAGATTGAATAACTTTAGAGCGCGTCATCATATATTAATAAATTTTGTCTCATTCGAAAGGTTTCAGTCTCGTCCTAATTGATTAAAAATGACATAGCTTCCCGCTAGAAAGTCCTCTAAAATGCTAAAGTATCCTGAAAAAGGTATTTGTAGTTTTCTTTATTTTTTAACCGACATAAAAAAAGAAGGAGGTTATGAACTCGTGTGTATTTTTTATGATTGTAAGGCATCATAACTCTGTTTTGTGAAAAGATTTTCAAAGTTATTTTTTTGTTTGAAAGGGTTTGCTTGCTGTTTGGTACAGTCGCTCCCCCAATCAAAACTGCCATTTGTAAACGGATTTTTTGTTAAGCTGTTTGTCTGCACTTTTGTTGGATCATTTTTTTCAAAAAATTTGCTCCACCAAGCATAAGTCTGTCATATGTGCACCGATTTTAAAATTTTTTTTTCGAAAATCTGTAGCGCATTATCACCTGCCCCGCAAATATGGATTATCGCATAGTCCTCCATTTATGAACCAATTTGCAAAATCTTTTCTTTCTTGTTTCAAATGAATTGCTTGTAGTTTGATCCCATAAGCTAAGTACTTCGTTCAAATTTGCGACAAATGTTGATTAACATTAGTTTTTTCATACGAAAAATATGACAAGTAACCAATTATAATAGCCCTTGAAAGTATGCTGCAATTGTGTACGTTTTAACAAAAACCCCTATGTGTTTGTTGTAAATTCCACACGAAAAAAGTGGTGCTTATATTATTTGGAATGAAGACTCAAAATGTTGTAGTTACATTTCATATGTTTTCCTCAAAATAAACAGAGTACTACTTCTGCAACAATTTTTCATGAGAAATTCGTGACAATTTTTTTATATGAACTTTTGACAGCAGTTCGCACGAAATGATGAACACAGTACCATGCTATAGAAGTGAAAGTCGGGCGGATAAAGTGGTACCCCATATATTAATTATCACATAAATCCGACATTTCTTGACAGATTTTCAAAATATTTTATTTGAAGGACATGAAAGGTTTGGTACTATGAAAAATTGCGGGCGGACACCCCATTCTTAGACAAGCACACCATTTGATCTAACACAAAATCGCGTTGGATTTGTAATCTGGTACATAAGATATTTGGATTGAAGTCGGGTTTTTTTTACATATGTAATTATAGTTATTACAGAGCTAACTACAACTGCCTTATTGTACAAAGCCTTTAAGTAGGAATGAAAACAGATTTAAAAGTTAAAGTTTTTTATTTATGGTAACCCGCTCATTTCTTAGGAAAACCTGTAGCAATAACTATGATGATAATATATAATGAATTAATATCGGATATGATATCTTAAGCTCTAAAAAATAGAAAAATACAAATAAGTTTTAAAATATTTTGCTTTTAGTGGATTTAATTTTTCTAAAACGATTCGTTTTAAATCGGCTCGACTCGTAGAACAGGCAGATATATAACAACTTTTTTAAATAAAACTAAAAAAATATAATTCAGTGCTATTTTTCAAGAATTACGCACTTTTTTACTTGTTTCAGTGCTTTTTGAAATCTAAAAGTTGACAACGCTGTTGGTAAGGAGAGTGGTGTGGTAGTTGGTACCTGGTACAAAGAAAAAATTATTGTGCAATTTTTTCCAATTAACAGTTTGCTCAGTAAAAAAATTTTTAAATTATTTTTTGTTATATGAATATTTTCTTTTGTTGATTTTGCTGTTATTTGATAAAAGTCCTGCCAATATAACTGAAAACCAAAGAGTAAATATTCGTATATATGAAATGCATGTAAAAAATACAAGATTTTATTATATGTCTGAAAAACCTAAAGTTTTTTAGAGTAAGCAGCACTTGTATTGAGAAAAATTATTAAAAAAAGAGAACTTTTTGTTTTTATTCTCTTGCTAAACAACCACAACTACATACATACCATGATCCAATAATTAGGTATATGCATCTCTACAACAAAAGTGCGATAATCGTGAAGATGTCAAACAAACTCCATATATAAAAAATTTTGTTTACGTTTTTATATATGAAGTCTGACGATGGTAAATAATAAACAGCTGTCGAGTTGCATTGACCTGATTATCGGATCATGATACATACGTATCATACTTAACAACAAGCTTTCGACCAAGGCATAAGTAGGCTCGCTAGTACGACATCTACAAATAACACAAGCATTTTGATTTTGGAATATCATTGTACGATGTCAAAGCAAAACGAATCTTAAACCAAATAAAAATATTTTTACGTCCATCCATGAAAAATATAAAAAAAGAAAATCAACTTCATCTGTTATGGATGCACCTGGCCAGTGCTGTTAAACGTGACGATTTTTCGTCATTTTGACGATTTTTTGTTCAGTACCCCATATACTTTGACGATTTGTTAAAGTCATTAGTTTTTTCTAAATATTTGAAATAAGACGTTAGATCTGATTGATAAAAATATATATTTTGCTTTGGGTTTGATATACATCTGTACATTGTACATTAGAGTGGAGCGTTGGTGTATGAAGGGAAAAAAGTCATCCAATAAATTTCGAATACCTCCAGAATGCTGCATCTAGCTAAATTATAAAAAAGAAAATAATTTTTTAATTTTTTGCGACATATCTTTTGCTGTGTATTCAGATGACTAGATGACAAAAAATAGACACGTGTTTATCACTTGAATTCAAAAGAGCGAGTGTTTATTTAATTCATATCAAAGATTAATTATAAAGAAGAGAGTTGCCAGATAAGCTAATATCCAACATGCCCCTTCATATATTTTTATTTTGTTTATATAAGATAAATATGGAGTAATAAGTAATAAGTACAAAATAATATATGTACATTAAGATAAATTTACAATATTTCCAAAATTTTTTCTTTTTTACTTTTTTTTATTTAATATTACCTTGCCACCTATACGTGGCCTTAATTCTCGCCTTGGCGGATCTTCACAAACAGCTTCACCTTCGATTACATCTGTTTCAATTGTATCCTCAGATGCACTGCCATCTTCACCATTGCTGTCACTATCAATAGAATCGTCACCAATGTTGACAGTTATATTTTTGTCAACACTGATCTCATCTGGAGTGTATGGACATCTTTCTTCACTAGTACTCAAGCCACGCATCTGATTAAGATGTCGCTTTATTTCTTTTTTATTATCATCGAAAATACACATATACGACAGTGGACCTAGCTTACTCTTTACTGTCGCTGGAGACCAACTAGCCTTATTCGGATTTCTGTAAGAACGAATAAGAACTTTTTGACCTTCATTAAATTCAACATTACGATTTCCTTTATGATATTGTATGCTTTTATTTTGGGATTCAATGATTTTCTCTGTTGTGCGTGGTGGTTTTAAATGACTAAATCGGGTTTTTATATTTCTACCGAGAAAAAGTTTTGCCGGAGCTTCGCCTGTTGTGCAATGTGTTGTGTTTCGGTAATCAATCAGAAAACGATTTATAATTATGTCAAGATCGACATCTCTTTTATCTTTTAAATTTGCAATTATAGATTTCTTCACAGTTTTTACAACATTTTCAGCCTGCCCATTAGTGGAAGGATGTCCAGGGGGAGTTAATATATGTTTTACTTTGTTCTCTTTTAGAAAGCTTTTAAATTTATCTGACGTAAATTGCCGTCCGTTATCACTTACTAGTGCATCTGTTAATCCGTATCTACAAAAAAGTTCACGCAACTTGCAAATGGTAAAATGAGTAGTAATATATTTTGTTCGAAATATTTCCACCCATTTCGAAAAGGAATCTACAATAATGAACAAATACTGACCGTTAATAGGACCAGCAAAATCAACATGTATTCTAGACCAAACCGAGTTAGTAGGCATCCATGGGATTAAGTAGCTTTTGCTTGGACTAGCCTGTAATTCCTGACAGGGTTTACAATTCCTTACTAGTTCTTCAATTTCTTTATTAATGTTTGGCCACCATACATAAGATCGAGCAATAGACTTTGTCTTTACAACACCAAAATGAGACTGATGTAATTGTCGAAGTATATGTACTCTAAATTTACTTGGAATAATGGTACGGTAGCCCCATAATATGCAGTCTTGCTCTACAGAAAGCTCTAAACATTTTTCCCTATATGGTGCGAATTCATCACCTTTTAAGTTGCTTATTTTGCCAATATTAATAGCGTCGGCAACTTTCGATAAAATCGGATCCCTTCTGGTTTCTTTTGCTATCTCTTTAAAACTTAAATTAAGCGTGTTGTCGCTTTCAATGAACTGGATGTAACTACATTCCTGACAATCATCTATGATTTTAGCTTGGGGCATTCTAGAAAGATGATCTGCTTTATTTGAGATTCCTTTAATGTGTTCAACGGTGTAGTTGAAACCTGACAAAAAAAAATGCCCATCTTTGCATGCGTGCCGATGCCATAATGGGTAGACCCTTATTTTCTCCAAAAATAGAAATTAAAGGTTTGTGGTCTGTCTGCAATATAAATTTATTGCCAAGCAAATACTGTCGAAGTTTTGTTATGCAATGTATAATAGCCAAAGCTTCTTTCTCTAACGTACTATAATTGAGTTCACTTCTTGAAAGCGCCCTGGAAACGTACGATACTGGCCGCACGGAGCCGTCTTGAAGTCTGTGGCATAAAATTCCTGCTACTGCATGATTACTCGCATCAGTAGTAAGTACTATTGGTAAACTAGGATCAAAGTACATCAATACTTCGTCTGATGTAATATCTCGTTTTAAGGTCTCATATGCATCTTGACATCTTCGAGACCAAACAAATTTGGAATCTTTTTTTAGTAAGTTATAAAATGGATGCATCTTCTCAGCAAAACTATCAATGAACTTGGAATAATAATTAAACATGCCAACTAAGGCCCTAAGTTCGGATACATTTTTTGGTATTGGAGCTTCCAAAATAGACGACACTCTATCAGCATTTTTACTCAGACCGTTTCTACTTATGGTAAAACCTAAATAAGACACTTGATCTTGAAAAAACTTGCATTTGTCTGCCCTTATTTTCATGCCTACTGACTTTAAGCGATTTAAAACAGTTTTCAAATTTTTAATATGGTCTGGAAAATTTTTACCTGTAACGATAATATCGTCTTGGTATACAGCTACACCAGGAATATCTCTTAAAACGTTTTCAATTGTTTTTTGGAATATGGCCGCTGCCGTTTTTATGCCAAAGGGCAAGCGTTTCATTTTTAAACATCCTATATGTGTGCTTAGAGTACACAAAAGTTGCGATTTATCATCTAGCACTAATTGGTTGTATGCCCTTGCTAAGTCTAATTTAGTGAATAAATATCCACCTTGAAGTGACGCAAAAATTTCGTCTATTCGGGGGAGCGGATATTTAAAGTCAATAAAATTTTTATTTAATGTAACCTTATAGTCACCGCACAGTCTTATTTCGCCGTTTGGCTTGAGAATGGGAACAATTGGTGTACCCCAATCCGAATTATCGACCCTCTCTAAAATACCTTCGTTTATCAAATCATGTAGCTGAGTCTCAATTTTTGATTTCCACGCTAGTGGTAATGGCCGCGGCTTAACAAATATAGGTTTGACACCTTCGTCAACGTCTAAAGAAACCTTAGCACCTTTATATTCTCCGAGTTTTCCACTAAAAATTTCTGAAAATTCATTTTGTAATTCGCTACGGACATTGTCGTAGTTGTGTATTTCTTTTACGTTATTAATTTGCACTAATTCAAATTTAAAACTTCTTAAAAATGTACGCCCAAGTAATGGAGGTGTATCTGTGTTAGTGACGACAACTTTTATTTTCTTTTTGACACCTTGATATTCAATATTTGCGTGATACTCACCAACTAGTGGAATGTGATCACCGTTATAATTTAGGTATAAAGATGTCGGTGGGTTAAGCAATTTCTTATCATGATATTTTTCAAAAAACGATAGTGGCAGCAACGTGCATGATGCACCTGTATCGCACGTAGCCTTTACTTCAATTCCGTCAATGGTGACTTGCAGTGTGTAAAGATTCGTCAAGACATTATTTTCAACACTAAAAATAGAATAATCAAGAAGTTCATTAGATGTACATAAATTATGGTTAGAAGTTTCTGATACATATTTAACATCTTTTCTTGATCGGCAAATTGATGCCAAATGACCTTTTTTCCCGCATGAATGACATTTACTCTCTTTGTATTTGCATGCTGTTGAGATATGATTATTCCAGCCACAGTGAGAGCATTTTGTACATTGTGCTTTGGAATTTTTGTTACCGTTATAAAGGTTGTTGCTGTTGTTAATTCTGCTTCTGTCATCAAAATTCTCGCCTCTGCTATGTTTTTTGTCGGCTCTGCCGACTGCGCCGTTACGTCTTTGATTGCCACGCCATGTGTTACGGTTTACATAATGTACGTCATCATATTGTGGGTTATGTGACTTTTTTAATTTTGTTTCCAAGATGAGGGATTTTCTTAAAGCATTCTCTATTGTCAGATGTTCGTCCACTTCGCATAATCGTTCAAATATTTTAGACGGTAGTTCCATAACAAATTTGTCTAAAACAAAAGCATTTAGGTGGTCCCCAAATTTGCAATTTAATGCTAGCTTTTTTACTTTGGCGAACCACGATGAAATAGTTTCATCTTCACCCATGGTAGCAGAATGAAAACGTTTGCGTTCTTCAAAAATAATAGTAGGTGGTGTGTAATGGCCTTTTAAAATTTCGCATAACGCTTTATACGTTTTTGAGACAGGTGAGTCTGGGCTGCATAAACTATGCAAAAGTCCATATGCTTCCGAGCCTATCGATTTTAATAAAATCGACTTCTTGATGTTGTCGTCCGTACACTTTATTTCGCAAAAGTGTATTTCTAAACGTTCCTGCCAAATTAGCCATTTATCCACAGATGGCATGAACTCTGCAGCTGACTGCGCTGGTACTATAGTGATAGGTGAATTAGTTGCTGGGTTTGTCGTCATTTTAACTTTTTATCACAATTGTTATTTTCATACAGAATATATTTATATTCGTTCGATGTCTGATACTATTTATTTAAATAGATACATATTTAATTTATATTATTTTTAATTTTTACTTCGTCGCCATTAATATGCTGTGTATTCAGATGACTAGATGACAAAAAATAGACACGTGTTTATCACTTGAATTCAAAAGAGCGAGTGTTTATTTAATTCATATCAAAGATTAATTATAAAGAAGAGAGTTGCCAGATAAGCTAATATCCAACATCTTTTCATATGTTTTTTAATTTTTTGCGACATATTTTATCACGGTTGGAAGCTAGACAAATTATCGACCCTGTTCTGTAAACCGAGTCCGAATAAAACTTTCGTTTTCCACAAATAAATAATGCCCCCATGAATGTATTTCAAATCGTATATAGTAAATTAATTTCAGATATGATATCTTAAGCAAAAAAAACGGAAAAAGTTTGCTATTAGTGAATTTAATTTCTCTAAATCGAGCGATTACAAATCGACTCGATTTACAGAACAGGCAGGTATATGAATTTTATTTTAATTTGCTTCATTAATAGAAAACAAAAATTTTGATTATTTGTAAGAAACATTTTTGTGCCGAATGAAAAAAGTTTAAGATGAAGGAGAATTGACAAAATATACATTATAAGCCATTATATTTCCCGTACAAAATTATTTTCAATAAAAAAATTTTTTAGAACAAACTGATTTAAATTAATTTTGTATGAAAAATAACTAAAAACTAATGTAGCTGTTTTCGCTTAAGGGCTAATAATTTTCTTATTTTTTTAATCAGAATTTAGCGATTGCATCCATCATGTCGACCCCTTTGCGCGAAATGATCGTAAGCGACATTTTGTACGAAACTAATTTTTTTATTGAAATCAAAATTTTTGAGCCTACCACCCACAGCTTAAAATCGTGAAAATGTTACAATTGTTGATAACTTTTAAAATACAGGCTGTAACATTTGATCGTAAGCGACAGTTTATGAATGTAAATCATGTTTAGATACAATAAAAAAACCCTTCTCCTGAAAATTTTACTCTTTGTCGCTTACGATCATTTCTCGCTAAGGGGTCGATGTGATCGGCACAAAATTATCTTTGAAATACAGCCCGAAAAAATATACTTTGTATACTTTTTTGTCTTAATAGAGCAATTTAAAATGATAGTTTTTGGGAGAAGGTCTAAAAATATACTTTTTTAAAATTTTTAAGGCCTGTAACTCTATACTTTTTTATACGATCAGTGTATTGAATGAAAGTATATAGAGATATCTATACAACAGTGTGCAATTTATTTTATTCAGGTAATCCGTTCTTGGAATTTTTGCCAATAAGCAAAAAGCCAAAAAAAAAATTGTTTTGCACGAATATCGGGAAAACGCGCTGTAAGAAAAATAAATGAATATTATTTTCGTGTTCAGCGACCTCAAATTATCTTAGAAAATGTTTTTTTTAAGATATCACAAAGACTTAGAAGTTCGAAAATTCGCTTCATTATTTAATCTTAAGTTTGGCTGAAATCTGACCTTGTATGTATAAAGTAGTGGATATTTTGAATGTAATGAGTTATAACAGCTATAAAGAATATATGTATAATGCTGCATCATATGATGTTTCGCAAATTGATCGAATTGATCTCATACTCAAAATCTTGATGCTGCGGTAGAGGGCTAAAAGTAGGTCCTAATATTGTTTTCATTATTTTTCCCATGTATCTAAAAATAAAATGCAACCTGTTTTTGTTATTCGAAATTGAAATTCGCAAACTAAATCTCACGCTCCACCCTACTGCACATATCGTCGCTACCATGTCCAACTCTCCAATATGCAAAATTCGTTTTTTAGATTCGGTTTCTTTGTACGACAGATACACATCGTTTCAAATTGCTGAAATTCTCATAGAGGACTTAGAACTCAATGAGAAATATTATTTTAACATGTCACTTTTAGTAATACGCTGACTTTAAATCACAATTGACGGGTCTTTGCGCTATTCTGAAACGTACAAATTTTTATATTGGATAGTTTGACATGGTTATGGACGATATGTTCAAATTGTAAACAGATTCTATGAACTTCTACCAAAATCTGAAGATTATATTAAAAGATTATACATATTCATATAAGATTCCCCCTTATCGTGTTTGGCGAATTTATGGCGAATATCAGGCGTTTTGTACTAGATTAATGAAAAATGTTGTCTGTTTTCTTTAATCTACTACAAATTGTCGAATTTGAAGTCGAAAAACGCCAACCACGATAAGGCACAATATATTAATAGAAGATTATAGTAATGTAAAATTAAAAAAACAAAGTTTATTGTGCAAACAATGTATTGAAATGTGTATGTATTTATATGAGTATATCGGCATTAAACTTATGTTTCTTATAGCTCTGCATATTTTGGAAAATATGCAATCTTTATATATCCTGCCTCATAAGCTGCTCAAAGTAAAAAATCATTACATATTCAAAATACTATAATATACAATCTAGATTTGAATTGATCAAAAAATAGTAAGATAGTCTTAATTTTACCATTGTTTTGTATTTAAGTTTTTATTATTTTTTTTTCAATAAAACAGTTGAATTGTTGCTCTCTATAAAAATTATTGTTTTATTTCTATAAATCTCTTATAAAACACTTGATTTTTAGTACAACGATTTTTTGACGAAATTTTTCGAAAATGACGATTTTGACGATTTTATTTCACAAATTTGAGGATTTTTGAAAAAAAAAAATGCCTAACAGCACTGCACCTGGCTTTCAATTGTTAACAATCATTCAATGATATAAATTTATGTATGTATATGTAAGAGTAGGTTTTTGTGAGCTTCTTGCTGCCGTTTTCCAACAGTGTTTTTGGCCGGCTGGTTGGTGCGTTGGATTTTAAATGTGAAGGAGCTTAGTTCGATACTACCTGAAGTTAAAATACAAACAGTGAGAACAATAAAAAATAAAACAAATTCAATCAAACAAATTCAAAAAATCGATAATAAATTCAAACATAAAAGAAATTAAGGTGCGTGTGATATGTTCATTCTGGACGTCTTGTTACTCGTTAATGGGGCTGTGCGCGCACAAATCACAAGTTATTGAAAAATTCCAATTTCTTGTGATTTGTGCGATGTGCTAGTGGGCTTGTACGCGAACATTTGAATGTTTTTTTTATTTTTGTACACTATGAAAGCAATTTTTCATAGAATTTAGAAAAGAAACTATAATTTCGCTAAGTTACAGCGATAAATTATGTGTAACAGTGAGAGTAACACGTATTTTTCTTCAGCTCCGTCTAAAATCGTTTTTATTCTGTTTAAAATTAATATTTTTAACCAAATTCATATGTAAAACAACTTTGTTTTTTGTTTTCTATGAACTTATAAAAGCGTAATCTTGTTTCAACATATTAAATTGTATAATGTTAATGTTTTTCTTTAAATCATTTAAATAATATATACATAAATACAAACATAATTAAATCGCGAAAACTTTAACTAAAACAACAATTTTGAACATTTATAAAGTGGTCCGTTTTCTTTCGTTTGTTTTAAACAAGTTGATACATATAACACGTAATATACATATGTATATACTTCAAATTACGCCCTTATTACCGATTTTAAGATAATGATGGACTGTTTAAATAAAAAATGTACTATAAATAACCCTGATGAGAGAATGCTCGTTTGCAGGTTATGCCACGGTTTGATCCATTTTAAATGTACCGGCATTCCAACACTTATAGCCGAAGCCACTCAAAAACATGATGGTGTACTGTAGTGCTGCCTCAACTGTAGGAAAACTGGTATTGAGTTTTATAATTTTTTCTAGTCGAGAAAATCGTTATTCCTCGAAATAAGAAACGATTTCAACAATGTTTCCAGCCGTTTGGTCGAATACAGCAAATTATTTTATTCTTATACTTCTCTGGATAATTTTAAACCTGCTCAGCAACCTTGGAAACACTACTTCTAGTCAATCCTCTCCTAAGCGTCGAAAGTCTGCTAATAATTCCAATAAAATTTTTCCAACTATTTCAAATAACTCTAATCAATCCACCCAGAATAACGCAGCAGCCATTAATAATGTTCACGGAAGCTCATCTAAGAAAAATACTGATAAGCTTGGTTCATCCGGTTCACTTAATTTAGATCAAAGCCCCCTGCTGAAATAGTACAATTAAATACTGTCGCCAATAGTCCAAATAATCATATACAAGCTGAAACGAACTGTTCTGAAGTTCAAAAATATAATGAAAACACTACTTCTGTTCATAGAGAATTGCGTTTGGTTCCCCCAAAAAAACATATGTATTTTTAAAAATTCTCCTACTCGCAAGCAAGACGCATTACATCATTTAAAATTAGTGTTCCGTTTGATATTTTTAATGCAGTACTAAATCGTTCCTTTTGGCCTCACCATACCTTGGTTCGTGAATATGAATATACTGGGAGTCAACGTAGAAACAATATTGCTTATTTTCCTCCTCTTGATCTACCGAACCAAAAAAACTAATTAATAATTCTGATAATCAACTGTTTATTATATATCAGAATGTTCGTGGGTTAAAAACAAAACATGCTAAGTTATTTCTTGATAGTTTTAGTTTTAATCACCATGTTTTTTTCTTCCTTGAAACTTAGCTGAATGACACATTTTTAAACTCTGAAATTCTTTGTGATGACTTCCAAATTTTTCGTCGAGATAGATTTACAAAAACAACTGGGGGTGGAGTATTAATTGCTGTTTCAAACATTTATCCGTCAGAAGAAATAACTGTTCAATTAACTTACAATATTGAATTCATAGCTGTTGTTATAAAAATAAATCATTTTAAAGTTTACATTACTTGCTCATATATTCCTCCTCAATCGGATCTTTTAATTTATAAACAACATATTGAAGCCATCAATGCTGCAACTTTAAAATCAAATCCTGCTGACTTTCTTTTTGGTGATAGTAGATAGGAACTGGGGTCCTGGGAGCAATAAACATTTTAAAATTTTAAGTAACCATATATGCAAATGATTTTTCTGCAAGATTGCTATCTTTTGATAAAACTCGATCCCAAGCTGAATTTTCAAGAATTTTATCAGCTTGATGTCTAATATTTAAATCTTTATTTTTAGAATAAGCTATGTCGTGATTTTTGCAGGCAGAGTCCAATAAATTGATTCCTGTATCACCTCGATTTAAACGTTTTTGTAGTTTAGTTCCAAGTCCACAGTATTGACATCCAGGAAGATGAAGTTCAACATTAAGAGAGTTTATTATTTTATCTAGTAAACCTGCTCCAACAAAGGTGTTTTTATGACTAAATGACTTTTGATAATGTATAACCATCTTATTTATTTATTTTTTCTGTAATAAAAGGTAACAAACATGAATTGCATTTAGTTATAAAAATGCAGTTAGTAAAACAACATAAAAATATTTTAGTTCGAAACATTGATGATTCATCGAACATCAGTTCAAAAATAAAACATAGTTCACTCTTACCAAATTCTATTCGTGCTCTAATACTGGGACCATCAAATTGTGGAAAGACTAATGTTATGATTGGCTTACTAGAAAGTCCTAATGGACTAAAGTTTGAAAACATCTATTTATACTCAAAATCTGTATATCAGCCGAAATATGAATACTTGAAGAGATTAATTACACCTATTAAAGGAATGGGATATTACACATTCACCGAAAATGAATCAGTTATTCCCCCTGACAAAGCTAAAACTAATTCAATTATGATATTTGATGATGTTGCATGTGAGAAGCAGAATAATATACGAGCTTATTTTTTTATGGGACGACATAGGGATGTTGATTCATTCTACTTGTGCCAAACCTATACCAGAACTCCCAAGCATTTAATAAGAGACAATGCGAATATGATTATAATGTTTAAACAAGATGAGACACATATGAAACATGTTTATAGGGATCATGTTGCCAGCGATATGAGTTATGCAAAGTTTCATGAAATTTGTCGATTGTGCTGGAAGGATAAATATGGATTTTTGATGATAAGCAAAGATAATGAATTAAACAATGGGCGCTACAGAAAATTATTCGATTATTTCATAACAATATAAATTGCTCTACATAAAAGAAAAACTTTAGTATGTAATCTGGCTTTAACCATAATACATCTACATAGCTCTTGAAATATCAACTATACCTGATCTAATTATCTACCTAATAAGCTGATCTGATATCTAATAAGCTGATCTGATATCCTGATCAGATACCTACTAAACTGATCTGATACCTAATAACCTGATCTGATACCTAATAAGCTGATCTGATAACCTGATCAGATACCTAATAAGCTGATCAGGTACGTAATAAGCTGATCTGATAACCTGATAAGATACCTAATAACCTGATCAAGTACCTAATAAGCTGATCTGATAACCTGATGTGATACCTAATAAGCTGATCTGATACCTAATAACCTGATCTGATAACCTGATCAGGTACCTAATAAGCTGATCTGATACCTATTAACCTGATCTGATAACCTGATCAGGTACCTAATAAGCTGATCTGATAACCTGATCAGATACCTAATAAGCTGATCTGATACCTAATAACCTGATCTGATAACCTGATCAGGTAACTAATAAGCTGATCTGATAGCTGGAAAATGGATGAAAAAATTTTAAAAGAGCTGGTTGCGACAAGAAATGTCTTGAAGAAAAAGTTTTGTAGTATAAAAACAGGCGAAATAGACACACGTGAACAACTAAAAGATACATTTAAACCTATAACAGATCCTTTAAACAAATTTATAAATAATTCTAATAATATCAATGGAATTATCAAAAAAGAAAATAATGAGATGAAAACAGAAATTGAATATAATAACAGTTCTAATCATCTTAAGAAACCATCAATTAAGTTGGAGACAAGTACACCAAAGAAACTTGTAGAAGAATCAATATTTGATTCACTTGCTGGTCCTAATGGTGAAAGTACTATTGAAAACGATGATGATGATGACGATTTTTACTCTCAAAATTCAAATGCTGAAGAGAGTTACACTGACTTATCTGTTTTGGAAGGAAGAAATGAATTAGATACTAACTATGGTCCACATAAAGATTTCAATAATGAATGGCAATTTGGTGATAGTAAGCTCAAATTAAATGAAAACAAAATACATGTTGGTAGTCAAATATGGGCTATAACACCAGGACTATTTTCTCTAATGTTTCATAAAATACCAAAAAACTATGATAAATATGAACTAGAACTCTACAAAAAAATTTTAATTAATACAAATGCGTACAGAAGAGACTATAAACCTGATGGACAAATCAAGGGAACGAAAGCTATAAGTAGTAGGGAACTATTCGCATGACCGCAATTAAAATTTTAAAATTTGGGTAATTAAAATTTGAAATTTTAAAAATTTTAATTGTTAAATAAACAAAAGTGTAATTTGATACCCGTTGGAAAAAAAGGAAAGTACCCTGTAGGTAAAATGTTGGTAAAAAATTGGGATAATGTTTTGTGTTATATAGGCGTATCTGTGGGTGAGTGGGGTTCGATACCTACCATAGACCCTGGATGTTTTCCGTCGCTTCGTGGGTTGTGGTTGTGTTGAGATAGTGACCTAGGAACAATTGATTGAGTATAGCCTAGATGGTTCTTATGGGGTGATATTGAGACATTGGGTAGTGAGTTTGGAGCTTGAAAGTATTCGCTTAGTATAGACAATGTGGTTCTTATGGGGTCATATTGAGAGATTGGGTAGTGTTTAAGATTATATGTGGAAATAAGGAGTGTAGACAAGTTTGGTGACAACGTCACCAAACTTGTAGATAAAAAAGTCGACTTGGGTTCCTACGGGGTTTATTGTGTCGCTGTTATTATTTTTTTGTTCTTGACAATTATTTGTGATGCTTGTGTTTACATTTACTTTGTGCATGGCTGTGGGTGCGTGAATGTGTGGGGGATGGGTGTGTGTGTGTGTGTGTGCATATAGTTGCGTATGGCTACATCTACATACATACATTTGTATGTGTTGCCCTTGATTTTGTGCTGATCGTGCGAATTCTTAGATTTGTGAAGATTGTGTGTGTCGTTTCAAATGTCCGTCTTGTTTATTTCTTGGGATAATAATTTGAATATTTGTTTTGCAGAATCGTGTTTATTGCTTTGTTTATTCAGCTGCGCATTTTTTGAGAATGAGTCATCATTTGAAATGTCCGTCTGATTATTTGTTTTGCAGAATCATGTTTATGACTTTGTTTATTCAGCTGCAAATTTTTTGAGAATGAGTCATCATTTGATAACAAAATTTTATTAGTCATCATTTAGTTGTGTTGTATTTGAAATAAAAAAACAGTTGTTTTAATTTGTTTTTCTATGCATTTAATTTTTATTAAATATATTTAAGTGATTAAAAAGTTTTCTAAAATTGTTAATTTTAAGACAATAATAATAATAATAATAATAATAATAATAATAATAATAATAATAATAATAATTTGTATATATAAATTATTTTAAACAAGATATTTCTTTTGTTAGTAAAAGAGCATTTCTTAATGCGCAAACACCATATGTATGATAATTACAATATAAATCGAGCCCTTACCGCCAAAATAGTGTAAGCGACACGTTTATCGATTTTCGATTTTTTGATGAAAATCGATTATTTACTATTATTTGCATCATCTCTAAAAATTTCATAACTGTAAAAAGTTCCGTTACGAATTTATAGCAAAAGCAATTTTAAGGTAAGTGAACATTCTTAGTTTGTTTACATTTTTTGTGACTGCGAAGTGTCGCTTACATTAAAATTTTCTGTAACAAATTAAGTGATAAATTACAATATATTCGCGATTTTACTATTTTTTTTTAATGTCGTTAAATGAACTTGAGGTAAGTGTGTTTTTTTAATTTAAATACAATATTTTTTTGGTTGTTATAAAGAAATTTCTGTTTCAGTTTTCAACAAAAAAATCGCTTGTTCCATACAGCGACAGCGATTCTGATTCACAAACAAGTTTTTCTTCGAAGACTATTGAATTAGAATCTGAAGACCCATCGGAAGATATTGAAGAAGAAACGTGTGTGGGTAAAAGAGATTACAAAAAGCCAAAATCATTACCTAAAAGGCTACAAAACCTAAAAAAACCGGATACGAGTATTAAGCCGAATCCATGTGCAAATAAAAAGCGTGGGAACGCATGTGGCGTTAAGTTTGCCGAATCCGATCGTTTAGCAATAAATGAACATTTTTGGGGTATTGGGAATAAAATTCGACAAAAAGACTGGTTGGTTTCCTGTATGACGCGTAAAAGCATTCGCAGGCGAAGAGGAGATGGCAACAAAAGGCAGTTTAGCTACAATTATGTTATTAATTATAATAATGCTAGTCACAAAGTGTGTCAACAATTTTTAATGAAAACGCTTCACATATCACAACAAATGTCAGTATCCGCAAGGAATAATTCAAATTGTTTAAAAACTTTTAGCACGAAGAAAAAGAGTTCCACGCCTCATAATAAGTCTGACGAAGCCAAGGTGACACTTTTAAAATCTTTTATTGAACTGTTACCAGCAGTTCCATCGCATTACTGTCGCAATAAGAGTAACAAGCTGTATCTACCGCAAGAATTTCGCAACATTAAAGGAGTATATGATCGGTACACTGAACATTTGAAAAGTATCAATAAGATATCGGATCTGTTATCCTTGAGAGTTTTTCGAGATATTTTTAAAAATTGGTTTCATATCGGTTTTCACTTGCCTAAAAAAGACAAATGCGTCACGTGTGAAAATTATAATAACTTGGACAGCGAAGCCCAGAAGCATTTGGAGCAAACAGAATTATACCAAACACACATAAGAGACAAAGACAAGTCTAAAGAAATATTTTTGGAGGAACAGAGACAAAGCAAAGAAAATTCTTCATTATTATGTGCTAGTTTTGATCTCCAAAAAGTTTTAAATACACCACACGGTAAAAGCGTAAAACTATTTTATTCACGAAAATATGCATACTATAATGAAAGCGTATATGAAAATGGCACAAGAAATGGTTACTGTTTTTTGTGGGGAGAAATTGACGCTAAACGAGGTTGTAATGAAATTTCCACAGTTGTTTTTCAGTATTTAAAGCTTGTTGATGAAAAGAGAAGTCACTCTTCAATAAGTCTTTACTGTGACAGCTGTCCTGGTCAAAATCGAAACAGAGCTATGCTTGCCACATTAATATTTTTTATTGAAAATTCAAGCTATATTAATGATATTAAAATCACGTTTTGTTACCTGGACATACCATGATGCCCGTTGACTCCATTCATAGTACTATTGAATCATTTATTCGTGAAAGAACAGTTTGGGCTCCAAGTGAATGGTTTACTATGATTTCTAATGCGAGAACTAATCCAAATGCTTATAAATGTATTGTAATGAATCATCTCGATTTTAAAGACTGCAAAACATTTTCTCAAGCAATGCTTCCCAATTCAACAAATATTTCTTTTCGAACTTTAAGCTCTGCATCATTTGAAAAAAATAGTCCTATTATAAAACTTAAATATGGATATTTTGATCACTCCGAAATTAAAGAAATTGATATCAACTCAATTGCGCGATCAAGACGCAATTCTGCCATCATAACCAATGGACCTCTTCCTTTATATGGCGATTTTTTAAAAATTTCTTTAAGAAAATACAAGGATTTAAAAACACTTTGCGATAAAAATACAATACCTAAAAAGTTTCACAACGAATTTTTAAATTTAAAACACGATGAGTCTGTTAAGGATTCAATACCTGAAACAGACCAAGAGGACGAAATTTAATCCGAGTCAGTTTTTTTATTTATTTTACATTTTTATCTTAACCATTGAATTTAAGGTGTAAAACTTTAATTTTTATTTATGTATATAAGAGTAATTCGTACCGAAATTAAAAGTTTAGTTTTTCTGAAGAAATTTTTCTAATTTATTTTTTTCTTATATTATTTTTATAACTACCATTGAATTTAAGGTTTAAAACTTTAATTTTTATTTATGTACACAAACAAATTTTCAAAATAAAAAACAAAACACAAACAGAAAATTAGTTTTTTTTTAAATTGTTTTAACGTAACCGACACAACATTAGGCAGTAGATTGCCAGCATGACAGCGAAAATAACGTAAGCGACATAAATACCCGTTATGTTATGGATATGTAAATAAAACCAATTTTATCATAAATATTGGACAAAATAATGCTTACATTTCAAATTTCACGGTAATACTTAGATTAAAAGAAACGATAATTACAAAAACCCTTCTCCTGTAAAATTTTGTTTTTGTCGCTTACACTATTTTGGCGGTAAGGGCTCGAAATAATCGGGATATTTAATTTCCATTTGTTTAAAGTTGATGCATCCAAAGTCCTCGATGTTAAAAACTCTTTTTTTTAAGTATATTTTCTGGCCATTGTCTCTTTTCTTCTCCTTTAACATATATTTTAGAATAACGTACATTAGCTTTTAAAAACTTGCAGACGCTTTGAAATGTGACTAATCCATCGTTCCACTTTAGGTGATGATAGTTCTTTGTTAACCAGTTTACTTCTTCTCGCTTCTTTGGCGATAGACATTTAAAATCAAAGGGGGGTTCTATAATGAAATTTATGGCTTCATTGTTGTTGTTGTTGTTGAAAACGATCGCTACTTCTTTTGCGATGAAATCATTTGAACCGCTTTTGAATCCTTGCATATCTATACAAACTATACTATCATCCATATTGTTTAATTTATAAGACTTTTCGGACTTGTCCTTTTATGGGTACATATTCAATTATGCGATCATGAATAAGAATGCAGTAAGCTGATGTATTTGAGGCAATATTTGTAGCTGTTTCAAATTCAATTTTTATATCAATTAGTCCGTTATTGAGCGATTCGTTTTGATGGCTGACATCTACTACAATAATCGGTGCATTATTTTTAAATTCTTGAGCCGTTAGAAGCGGTTGAGACTCTCTCATGTAATAGCTCTGTTGAAATCTTAAGTACATATCATGTAGAATTGCATAGCGTTCATTCTTAAATTTGATATTTAGGTCATCATATGGATATGACACTGAATTTAAATGTACTTTTAAATTTGTCAGGTCACAATGAAAAAACTTATTTCCTTGTTGAAAAGCAATCAATACAAAACGGGGTCGTTCTCTACTTGCAGCTAATTTAACATTCCAGATATGACTTGTTCCTGTATTAAGTTGTGGATTAACATGACAATCCCAACTACGGAATGCCATCGGTATAGAAGCACCATTGTTAATAATTTTATCATATTCAACTTGCTAAAATCAGATAATTGTACATGTGGAATTCTCCGTGAGATGAGTGAAATTGAAAGTTTTTCTTTTTCTGTGGAAACGCTCGAGTGTACAAGATCTTCATCGTTCTTATTACGCAAGAGTATTAATTCATGTTTTCCATTTAGTATGACTTTGTTGTAGTCTTCAGCGAAACCCAAAAGAATTTTTAAGGGTACATAAAAGTTAAAATATCCATTAACAAGTTTTAAATCATCAATTTTATTCCAGCCAGCATTCTGCATTATAGTGCTTTCCGTAGGTGATAAAGAAACCAAATTTTTTATGGTACTTGTACCTCCTAAATATCTTGTATGATCAATTTCAATACCATTAAGTTCATAACGAATTTCATCAAAGAGATATGCAACAAAATTGTTTTTAATTTAAAGTTGTCTGTAGATGTAGAGGTTTTCTCATCTACAACAGATCCCTCAACATATATATAACTTTCACTAGGTAACACATAGAAATCTTGATTTTGAATTGAAATGCGAATTTCATCATTATTGTTGTAGGATTGTAGGTATGGCACATATGTATGATAGTCCTTTTTGATTATATTTTCATCAGATAAGGGTTTATCTAAGACATTTATTATTGAACTCGTTTTGCCTTCAATTTAAAATTCAATGACTTGAGAAAATTTTTATTTGCTGTCGTTAGAGTTTTTTGATGAATTGACCTCTTTAATTGTGGTTTAGGTCGTGATAATATTTTAGGTTCGTATGCTGATGATGTTGCTGCTGTTGCTATATTCTGTGATATACTCGAGTTGAATATTAGCATTATTTAGTTGGTCTTAAATGAATTCGTATTGTTATTTCCTCTCCTCGGAAATTAATTAAATCAATTAGATCAACTACACGTAGAGCTAGTGAACTTTTCTCTCTGGAGTTCACCGGTAAATAGATGAGATTTCGAGGTATCTAATCTATTTTATAGCCTGGAGGCACATTAGTCGGAAATTCATGTAGTGTATGCGCTTTTGAATTATTCATATATGTATTAACAGCGATACTACTTTCAATTCGCAACAGATTCGCCTTGAAAATATTAACTGGAAGATCAGAATAATGATCTACGTTTGGAGTTAGGATTTTACTATTGAATCCCAAGAGTTTTCCAATTGTATTTTCTCTATTAAAATATATTGCATCCTTAGAGCTGTTGACTTTAACTTGCATTGTATTGTTATTGGCTTCTATAAAAATTCTATTTTCTGGATTGTAGCGTTTATATTGTTCCTCTATATAATCAACAATATCATTCAATTCATAAGATCCAATTGGTATTTCAATCACATTTTCACCTATATGAAACAAATTGTTGTAGACATCAACATTTGGGATGCTATTATATGAATGAAAATCAGTTAGAGCACACTCATATGCCCCATTTAAATCAATAGGTGGGAAGTAATTAGCAGATAACTCTGATGAGTTGGAGCTTAGAGTAAGTGTTATTGACATTATGACTGTCTGATTACGAATAAATAAGTTCAACACAAAATTGTTTATAAAAAGGATTTACATATTTATTTCATCTTTTTTATTTTAAAGTTACATTATAATCTAAGTACTAAGTATGTATGTATAATAATTGCTGATAATGTTTCAACTATAATATTTCATCTTTACTTATCCATGAATTGTGATCGTTACTAAATCCTAATCATTTAACAAATGCTTTGGCTTCTCTGGTTTTAATAATCTTTTCAACTAGATATGTATTAGGAAATCTTGTTTTTAAAAGTTCTTTATCATAAAATCCACCTTTAATAGGATTTCCACGATAATCTTCTAATATGTATGTTGTGGGATATGTATTTTGAATAGATTTAATTGTGAAAATTTCTGTTGTCCAGTTTGGAGTATAGCCTTTTTCAAAAATATGCTTATATTTGCTTATGCGCACATGATCACCAACATTAAATTTCGATATTTTATACATTTTAAAAGGTAAAGCCTTTAGTTATTATTTAACTAAAAGGAACTCTTTTATTTATTGTTTATTTTCTGTTTATATATATATGTATGTAGTTTGTATTTTAGTCAACACTAATTTAATTAAATATTCATCATCGCGTTCCGCGATACATTCGTGTGCGCTGTCTTCCACCGGTAAAAGAGAACTGCACTCTTGTCCTCGTTCCATTACAGCATCAGCCTACAGTCGGCCATCCTTTCATTCAAGCGACCTCGATTGGAACTCGAATCGTCCTCGTCTGCTTCAAAATATTCATTTTCATCAGGCTCGTCATCTTCGATGTCTGGCAAATTGCACCAGGGTTTAATCTTATCGGATGCATATACAGATTTATAATGTCGTTGAGTACGGCTGGAGCCCGGCAAGTCTTCGATTACATATCGGTCTTTGTTGAGGACCGTGGTGACGATAAATGGGCCTTTATAACGCGGCTCCAGTTTTCTTGATGTACCTGTTGCTGCTGGTTCGTTCTCCACTAGCACCAGATCTCCTACTTTATATCGCTTGTGTTGAACATGTTGGTTGTCGTAACGTTGTTTAGCTTTTTCTCGCTGGACATCAATCTTTTCGGCCGTTTCATTTCGCAATGTGTGCAATTCTTCGCTGGTTAGCACCTCGCTATTGTGTAGGGCAAGAACAAGCTTATTCTGGAGGATATCTCTTGGTTCAAAAGCAAATAAAAGCTCTTGTGGTGTTTTACTCGTCGTTTTATTCTTCATGCTGTTGATTGACCATTGGATTCGTCGTAGTTGATCGTCCCAACGCTTGTCTTCCTTTGTTGATGGTAGAAGCATATTTAAGATCGTGCGGTTCGTGCGCTCAGCATGACCGTTAGCTCGAGGAGTTCGAACGGCGTTAAGGATATGTTTGACGTCGTTAGATTGGCAGTACTTCTCAAATTCACGGGACGTGAAAGCTGTTCCACGGTCGGTAATTATTCGTGACGGCATACCAAAGTATTCAGTCATTTCGTTGATGATGTTGATGACGTGTTTCGTTGCTGTACTTTTTACGGCTCTGATGACGGTGAACTTAGCAAACGCGTCTACGATTACGAGGATATGTTCATTACGCTTCGATGATTTTGGGAAGGGACCTAAATGATCCATATGCACGGTATGGAACGGAACTGGATTTATCTTGTCGTAGTGGTACTCGCCATCATGTTTTCCACCTGGGGATTTATTGTACGCACATTCGATACACGATTTGATATGTGATTTCACGGCGTTTCGCATTCGGGGAAACCAGAATTGTTTCTGAAGGCCTGATAACGTTTTTTCGACACCAAGGTGTCCTGCGTTGTCGTGCTGTCCTTGAATTACACGCCATCGTATAGCTTTTGGAACCACCCAGAGGTAATTATTGTTGACCTTACGGAACAATCTGTCGTCTTTAATGATATATTCTTTGCACGTTTCCTTATCACCGGACTTCACTTTTGCTATAATCTGTCGTATTTTTTCATCTTGTAATTGCATCGAAAATAGGAAATCATCTTCATTTACTGCCGTTTTAGCGATTAGCAACGAAGCTGTATCAATGTCACGTGATTTCTCATATGGCGCTCGGCTTAATGCGTCGACGTGTTGCATCCGTTGACCGGATCGATGTTCAATTTGTATGTCGTAATCCTGTATTTTCAGCCACCATCTGGCTATTCGGCGTATCAACTCCTTTTTCTGCATAGTTGTTTTGATTGCGTTGCAATCGGTAATAACGGTTACACTTTTCCCGTATACGTAATAACGGAAGCGTTCAAGGGTTTCAACCACAGCTAAAGTTTCCAACTCATAGCTATGATAACACTGTTCTTCTTTAGTTGTCGATCTACTGAAAAATGCTACGGGTTTCCAACCGTCGCTTTCACTCTGCAATAAGACACCAGCTAGACCTATGCTACTAGCGTCCGTGTGTATCTGATGTTCTGCTGTTGTTCTATAACCCGCTATTACGGGGCTCGTCGTGAGGCTGGACTTCAGTGATAGGAAAGCTTCATGCTGCTCGTTGTTCCACTGGAACTGCGCATCATTTCTCAGTAGACATCGTAAAGGTTCGGATATCACAGAGTATCCTGGTACAAACTTTCTAAAGTATGAGCTCAAACCCAGAAATTGCCTAACTTCTCTTATCGTTGTTGGAGTCGGGAATTCCGCGATGGCATTCGTTTTGGCTGCACCTGGACTCATACCTCCACGTTGGATTTTATGACCCAAGAACTCAATATTTTGTTTTATAAATTCGCATTTATTTACATTTACTGTTAGATTAAGCTCACGTAACACGTTGAACACACGTCGTAATTTCTGAAACATTTCAGTCATCTCATTGCTACCGACAACGATATCGTCCATGTAGTGGATGACGTCACCCTCTTGAGTTTTTTCACGTACTAACGCCATTAAACGTTGAAAAACCGCTGGCGCGTTTATAAGTCCAAACGGCATGCGTTTGAACTCGTACATACCATCGGGTGTTACGAATGCCGTATACTTTTGGCTACCCTCTTCTATTGGTATCTGATAGTATCCATTATTGAGATCCAAAACTGTAAAATATGTAAACTGCATCACTTCTTGCAGGCGCTCCTCGATGTTTGGAGTAGGAAAGGTTTCTTTGACCACATGTTGATTCAATCGACGATAGTCAACACATAAACGGTCGTCACCGCTTTTCTTTTTAACGAGCACGATTGGGCTTGCATATTGCGACATTGATTTTTTTATTATATCATTGTTAAGTAGGTCGTTAATCATCTTACGTACGGACTCCTTTCTCATTTCTGGGATTCGATATGGCTTTGTTGCGATAGGGTTTTTCGTTGTTAGCTCTATATTCATTTCTATTTCATTTGTCAGTCCAATTTCACTCAGCTCGTTACCGAAAATATCATGATATTCATTAACTAGATCGAGCAGATTCGATCGAGTCGCTTCATCTAAATTACCGTGTTTAATGTCCAATATCTTATTACTTGCTCGCTCGTTAATATAAGTTTTCAAAACATTTAAGTATTCAAAGTATTGGCCATTATCGTTACAAATTAAACGTACATTATTGTTCGAAAAGATGTCGTTACCGATTATTAAATCTGACGAAAATATATCATCACCCGCTACGTATAAATTTGCTACAAGTTCAATTCTATCGATGTTCAGCTTCACGTTTATCATTTCCGTAAGTACTCGTGTACCGCCACAAACTCCACTTATACGCACGCTACATGTTTTTCTACTACAGTCAATTTTATCTGCCTTCGATTTCTTAATCATACTGCACTCACTGCCTGTGTCGATTAATGCAAACATATCTATTCCATTGATCGTAACTTGTCTATCTGTAGAATGTTTTTTTTACATTGTTTAAATTTCTTACGTTCGACCTACCGCAATTTTCGGGTGAACCTTTTGGATGGACTCGTAGACAATCTTTACATCTTTGGCGTCGTTGTGGTTTTGGACATGCACTCGATATGTGACCCGTTTCCGAACAGTTAAAACAAACTATTGTCTTACGTTCTACTGCTGGCCTTGATGTATTCTCGGCCTTGTTAAATTGCTTACTGGGAAAGAATTCATTTCGTTTTTGTGTTACAAACGGTCGAGCGCTCGATGAACAGCTGGCCATATTCATAAAGTATTCGTCTAAAGTTTCACGCATCTCCTTCATAGATTTAAAGCGAGTGGTTGCTATTGCTACTTGCAATTCACGATGTTTAAGGCCCTCCCGTGTATATTTAATTACTGACGAATCACTTAAATGATGCCGTCTTCCCACAGCATTCATTCTGAAACAATATTCATTTATGGACTCACCATTTTTCCTTGTAGCGTGCGACATCTTAAAATGAATGTCGGCTTCGTCTGCTTCGGATTCGAATTCTTCCCTCAATGCGCTTGCAAATTCGCGCCACGAAACATACAAATCCGCGCATGCATCGAGCCACAATTTTGCGGGGCCCTTTAATTTCGTATATATTGCTAACATTAAACACTTCTCGTCCCACTCATAAGCGCGTAACGATTTTTCAACCCGATCGATAAATTGGTCTACACTGAAAGTTGAGTCTTTTGTCGGATCATATTCTGGGAGAGTATCAGCGATTTCGCGTACGCTACAGTTGTTACGTTGACGGTTTTCCCGATTTGGCGACGGTAAATCATAGTTCTGACGTGCTGTATTAGTCGCGTTTGATGATTGCGGATTTTGTAATGACTGCTGCACCATACTCGCAACACTTTCGATCATGCTTCGTAAGTCGTCTATTTGTTCGCGCACGTTATCGTTTGTATCCGGGTTTTCACATTCGATTTCTTCCGAACCCTCGAATTCGGTAAGACGTTTTATCAATTCCGCCTTATTTCCCGTCGTAACCAATTCTCTTTCGCGGAGAAGGTTTTTCAAATCCGCCGTTTTCAGACCCGATATTAGTGGCATTTTGCAAAATCAGTTAATTTCTGTTTTAAATGTATGCAATACGTTTGTTTACGTTATGTTCTTTTTACGTTATGTTTCGTTTACGTTTGTTTCGTTATGCAATTTTTCTTCGTCATATATCAAATTCTTACCCAATTCGGTAATTTATTTACGTTACGTTTCGTTAAGCGTTTAGTTTTAGCATACAAAAATTTCCACTTAAATTCGTTTACGTTTCTCTACTTGTATTCTTATTTTTATTGTACATGCTACTATATATTCGTCACTTTACTGCATATACCCGTATGTGTATCACTCAAACTTTTTATTCATATTTTTCAAAACTCATTTTTTATATATTTCTTCCCGTTGTCAGGAGCTCTTGTGAAATTTTCTGATCACACACACGCACACTTTTAAACCTTGTATTCTTCAACCACTCAGTATCTCTACTCTTCAACCGTTTCTATGTTCTATTCTCCTTTAGCACACTAAATTTTATTAGTATATATTTCTCAATCTCATTTTCTCATGTTTCATTTTCCATCGTTTTATGTACATAAAAATGATCCATCAACACTACACACTATTTTGTTCATATTATTGAGAGCGCACACGCAAACCAACGTTTTTTATATTCGTACGCTTGTGCCCGTTTCTATTTTGTTCCCACGAATATTACTCCGAGAACACAACACGTCTTAACAAACTGCCGTCGCGCACAAGCAAAAACTTTTTTCTGTTCTTTCAATTTCAATCGTCACTATGTATGTATGTATTCTAGATTTCTTTTTATCTAGTAAATTTTCGTATCAACGTTAGGGGTGAGCACTATTTCACTTCTGAACTAAAAGGTAAAGCCTTTATTTATTATTTAACTAAAAGGAACTCTTTTATTTATTGTTTATTTTCTGTTTATATATATATGTATGTAGTTTGTATTTTAGTCAACACTAATTTAATTAAATATTCATCATCGCGTTCCGCGATACATTCGTGTGCGCTGTCTTCCACCGGTAAAAGAGAACTGAACTCTTGTCCTCGTTCCATTACAGCATCAGCCTACAATTTTCAAATGACTGTATACTGTATTCAATAATTTTTTCTCATTTGAAGAGTTGACTTTAGTTGGAGCCATTTTAATGGTACGATGAACTTTTCTGTTATATGATTCTAATAGATCTTTGTAGATATCAAGCCAATTGTATGTACCATTAAAACTAAATTCTTTCCACATCATCCCTTTTAATGTTCTATTAAATCGTTCTACTATTGATGCTTTCATTCTGCTATACGTTGAATAGTGATTAATGTTGCACTTATCCATCAATTTTCCAAAATGTTTATTGAAAAATTCTTTACCATCATCTGTTTGTAGGTTTTTTGGTACTCGTCCCAATTGAAAAATATATGACATGGCTTGGGTTGTTTCAAGTGCAGTTTTTGTTTTAAGTGGTACTGCCCATGCAAATTTGGAGAATGTGTCAATTACAGTTAACAAAAATCTATAATTTTTATTGTCCATAGAATAATTTCCCATTTCAACTAAATCAGCTTGCCAAAGATCGATCATCTATTCCTTTCATCACAACTCTACGACGCACAGTGGCACATTTGAAGAGATGGCGGCCAAAACTCTTCAAAATTTTTTTTTGTGTCACCGATTTAATTTTTTTCTTTATATAAAAGTAAACACATAGGAACCTCGAAATCCAGAAATTTAAGCTTTTATTTCAATTATTTCTCTTCGAATAGGATGATCAAAAATGCGTTTTTTAAGAGAAATCCAAAATATTTTAGAAAATTTTTGAACTTCAAGTGGGCATAACTTTTTTGGTTTTATATATTTTTGGAAAATTTTTTTTTCTTCACACAATATCATTTCTTAACTTATAAAATAGTTTAAAAAAATCGTGCCTCACTTTGCTCGAGTCTCAGATTTGGGCATTGCAATAAAGGTCTAAAATATACTAAAATCTCGATGTTCAGTAGAACGCAACTTTTTTTCTGCGAAAAACTTCGTAAATTGACTTATAACGTGTTATAGTACGTACTTTAAGCTGTTATTATATGCTCATCTTTTAAATTTATATTTGCGTCTCTAGGAACTACAATGATTTTACTGCTTGCATGTCGGATATTTTAGGTATGGGAGTGCGGTATATCTACATGTGTTTGTGTGTGTATTGTGTGTATGTTTTTCTTTTTTTCGAAGAAGTTTTATTAATGAAAAGGGTATGTTAAAGATTGTTATTATAATCCATTAAAAAATGTGTAATTAGATATAAGCGGGGGTAGGTACATGAGTTGTTGTATTTGGACTGATATATTCGACCTTTTGTTATAACTTTATTGTGTACACAGGTAGCTGCTGCTCATATAAAGGTTAAAATACGATAGACACATCAGGTTTTCTTGAGCAGGTCTCTTTAATTCTCTTTTAAACCTGCCCGGTTGTTTAGACACAGACAGTTTGTGTTCAAGTTTTTAATGAGTTTTGAATATGAGAATGAAATAACAAAAGAGAATTGTAGTAACTTGTCGGTACAAGCATGTCTGTACTCCTCTTCTTTCTTCTTTCCTCTCTCTCGTTTAAACACATACCTGTTTCAAGAAAACTTGATGTGTATAAAAACAGACAAAATTAATAAAGACGATCAGTATTGTCAAAACGATGGCTAAGTTCAGTTATAACGATCTTGCTAAAATTTATTTTGAACAAAAAAACAAAAACGATATTATATTACACATTTTAAAAGACCCTTATTTTGAGTTGTGCGACCATTTAAAAAAATTAATAATTTTTTAACGCGATTAAATAAACGGTATAATGAATGTTGTAGAAATAAGGAAAAAATGTTTAACTGCAATAAACAATGGCTTACAAGCGAACTTGTATTTGAAAGCCAACTAAAACCAGCAAATGTGGGCCGACCTGCCAGACCAGTTGAGGAGTGTAGTGAAAGGTCCCGAAGACGAAAGCTGCAAAGCATTAATGAAGAATTTTCTCAAGAAATAATTAAAGATACGTTTTTCCATCAACTAGGGCCAACAAAAAATAAAATTTAAAAAATTGATATAATAGAAAATGTAATGCAAGCGAGCCCCAAGCGTGTAAAAAGGATTTAAAAGAGCATTCCAACACCAACCGATGATAAAAAATTTACATCTGAAGAAGCATTTTCAATATTTCTGGACTTAAAGCTAACAAAATATCAGTATATGGAATTGCGAAAGCGGGCAGTTGGAAAATATTGCTCCATTTATCCAGAATATAGAGATTTGGTTTTAATTAAAAAAGATTGTTTACCACCACAAAATTCTATAAACATTACAGAAAGTTCAGCAGAGGTGGTATTGCAAGACATATTAAATCATACTGCGGAAAGATTGTTGAATACATTGGACGCAGATAACATTAAAAAGCTTAGTAACTGTAGCCTAACATTAATTTATAAATGGGGATGCGATGGATCTTCTGGACAAAAGCGATATAAGCAGTATAATGCAGAAAAAATATCAGATTCTGACTTATTTATGATATCTTTCGTTCCTAAAAACAAATAACATTAATTTGGAGCCATCTACTAGCAAAGAAACCTATATTGACATATGGAAAAACGAAATACCTTCCTCAACAAAATATTGCAGACCAATTAAATTTACTTTTAAGAAGGAAACGAAGGATGTAATATTAGAAGAAGTATCTAAACTTAAACAACAAATAGATAAACTTCAACCGATAACTTTGTTACTTAACGATCAAGAGATTCAAATAAATTATCAAATGTTACTTACAATGATTGATGGAAAAGTTGCACAGGCCATAACTGAAACAAAATCATCTTCGAGCTGTGTTATTTGCAAAAAAACTGCAAGCCAATTAAGTCAACTTCCAACAGAAGACACTACTTTCCAAGAAGCCTATGAGTTTGGCTTGTCCCCACTCCATGCTAAAATTCGATTTATGGAACATATATTAAAGCTAAGCTATGATTTAGATTTTAAAGGAACAGCACGAAATAGTGACGAAAATAAAGCCAAAAGAGAGCCAAAAAGAAACACGTACAAGAAAAATATTTAGAATTGGGTTTACTGATCGATCAGCCAAAGCAAGGAGAAGGAAACACAAATGATGGCAACACAGCAAGAAAATTTTTTTTCTGATCCAGAAACTGCTGCATCTATTACAGGAGTAGATTTTGAATTAATAAAACGCTACAAAATCATACTGCAAGTAATATCATGCAATAAAAAGGTAAATGCAAGAAAATTTGGTCAGTATGCTAATGAAACAGCGAAACTATACAACGAAAAATATGATTGGAGGAATATGCCATCGACAGTCCATAAAATACTATATCATGGAGAAAAAATTATTCAACACAATATGCTGCCGATTGGAGATCTTTCTGAAGAAGCGCAAGAAAAAAGGAACAAAGATTATTGATATTTTCGCGAGCACAACACAAGAAAGATATCTAGATATAGTACCAATGAAGACCTCTTTAATATTTTACTGTGCACTTCTGATCCATATATCTCCAGCATTCGACAGAAATGGAATTCCACCCCCATGGAATTGGACAAAGACGCCAAACAGCTCCTTGAAGATGAACAGGAGGCATACTTAGATGAAATTTTCACTAAGACAGTTAAATGAAAAATGTATTCTATGCAAATTAACATTAAAATTAGAGCAAAAAAGCACAATAAATATTGAAAATTTATAAAAGAAACTTTATTTTATTTGGAATAAAAAGATTTTCTTAGAATTTATAGTAAAACTTTTTTCGGATATGGATCTCCTACATATCTGTTATGGATTCGCGTTTAAAATATATTTAAATTGTTCATATAATAATAACATTTAAAGCTGTCGAACTTACATTTGTTAGTGAATTATGATCACGAAGGCTATTTTACGAAATTTGACTTACAAGGGCCCTATGAGTAAAAGTGAACCGATTGCCCTAAAATTTCACAGGGATATCAACGACTAAAATAAAATTAGTTTTGCTAAATATTGTATCAATATTAATATATTTAAAACAATTATGAGCTTCAAACCCGTATTCTAAGTGGTCTATTGGAGAAGAGAGTAAAAGGTCAAAATAAAATGGACCCGGGTGGACGGCTTGATTAAGTATGTAATTTTTTAGTTCAGTTAACGTTACTATTTATAAAATGCAATGTTAAATCACTACATTCACAAATTTATTTTTTTAAGGCCGATAATACCTATATTTTTAAAAGTAATTTTTCAATCATATATAAGTGCACTTTAATAAGGCCCGATTTTAAAGTTAATACATTAAATTGAAGCTTAAGATGTCTTCTATCCAACAAAAAAAAATCCATTAAAAAATTTCAACCCAGTCAAAAAATATAGAATTTTGACCGCCAACTCACAAAATGTGCCACTGTGCGACGTAAAAAAGATTTTCGAGCTTGTTTATGGAGTTCATTTACTAAAATTCTTTTTGAAGTCATTTTTTTAGTATTAAGAATTATTTTCGATGCGTTGTGATCTATTTGATACACTTTTAGCTATTAACACAAACATGTAATTATCAAATCTATAAATCTTCTCATTAACTTTTCTTTTGTATACTTTCAACAAATTTTTGTAGATACCCGTCTTCCAAAAATTGTTTGATTTTGGAAATAGTTTCTCGCATTTTCTTATTCTCTTCCAACTGTAATATTATTGCATGTTGTAGCATTTCGATTTGAGTTTTTAGAGTATCATGAATATTGCTGTTATCTTCCTTAAAGTATTTTAATAGCTTGTGTTCTATTTCTTCGATTTGAGTTTGCAGAAACAATTTATTGATAACATCGTTTTCTTCCACAGCTTTTGCCACATTTTTGATTCTTTTGTTTTGGACATCGATGTTGTTGTTCGCATCCATAAAGAACCCCAACATTTTAGGGGAATTTTTCAATGAAATTATATTGCTTGTATCGTTTAGATAATGTCCAAACTTATCAACAGACATACTTTATATAGATTACTCTATTATATTAGCTTCGCGAAGTTCTTCAATAATTGATACAATTTCGTTATTATGATTAGTATGACCTGCAGCTTGTGATGATACCAGTAGTCGAAGTCGATCTACCATCTCATTTGGATCATCCCAGTATATATAGTTTGGCTTATGAGGGGTAAACTGCATCAATCCATCACCTTTATAATTAGATATTGTCTTATTTTTTGATAAAGTCTGTTGGTTTTTCTCTTTAAATATTTTTTTAATAATATGTTTATATTTATAGGCTTTCGTTCCCTTGATTTGTCCATCTGGTTTATAGTCTCTTCTGTACGCAACCAGCTCTTTTAAAATTGTTTCATCCATTTTCCAGCTACCAGATCACCTTATTAGGTACCTGATCAGGTTATCAGATCAGGTTATTAGGTATCAGATCAGCTTATTAGGTGTCTGATCAATTTATCAGATCAGCTTATTAGGTACCTGATCAGGTTATCAGATAACCTGATCAGACACCTAATAAGCTGATCTGATACCTAATAACCTGATCTGATAACCTGATCGGGTACCTAATAAGCTGATCTTATAACCTGATCAGACACCTAATAAGCTGATCTGATACCTAATAACCTGATCAGGTACCTAATAAGCTGATCTGATAACCTGATCAGATACCTAATAAGCTGATCTGATACCTAATAACCTGATCTGATAACCTGATCAGGTACCTAATAAGGTGATCTGATAGCTAGCAAATGGATGAAAAAATTTTAAAAGAGCTGGTTGCGACAAGAAATGTCTTGAAGAAAAAGCTTCGTAGTATAAAAACGGGCGAAATAGATACACGTGAACAACTAAAAGATACATTTAAACCTATAACAGATCCTTTAAACAAATTTATAAATAATTCTCATAATATCAATGGAATTATCAAAAAAGAAAATAATGAGATGAAAACAGAAATTGAATATAATAACAGTTCTAATCATCTTAAGAAACCATCAATTAAGTTGGAGACAAGTACACCAAAGAAACTTGTAGAAGAATCAATATTTGATTCACTTGCTGGTCCTAATCGTGAAAGTACTATTGATAACGATGATGATGATGACGATTTTTACTCTCAAAATTCAAATGCTGAAGAGAGTTACACTGACTTATCTGTTTTGGAAGGAAGAAATGAATTAAATACTAACTATGGTCCACATAAAGATTTCAATAATAAATGGCAATTTGGTGATAGTAAGCTCAAATTAAATGAAAACAAAATACATGTTGGTAGTCAAATATGGGCTCTAACACCAGGACTATTTTCTCTAATGTTTCATAAAATACCAAAAAACTATGATAAATATGAACTAGAACTCTACAAAAAAATTTAATTAATACAAATGCGTACAGAAGAGACTATAAACCAGATGGACAAATCAAGGGAACGAAAGCCTATAAATATAAACATATTATTAAAAAGATGTTTAAAGAGAAAAGCCAACAGACTTTATCAAAAAATAAGACAATATCCAATTATAAAGGTGATGGATTGATGCAGTTTAACCCTCATAAGCCAGACTATATATACTGGGATGATCCAAATGAGATGGTAGATCGACTTCGACTACTGGTATCATCACAAGCTGCAGGTCATACTAATCATAATAACGAAATTGTATCAATTATTGAAGAACTTCGCGAAGCTAATATAATAGAATAATCTATATAAAGTATGTCTGTTGATAAGTTTGGACATTATCTAAACGATACAAGCAATATAATTTCATTGAAAATGCCCCTAAAATGTTGGGGTTCTTTATGTATGCGAACAACAACATCGATGTCCAAAACAAAAGAATCAAAAATGTGGCAAAAGCTGTGGAAGAAAACGATGTTATCAATAAATTGTGTCTGCAAACTCAAATCGAAGAAATAGAACACAAGCTATTAAAATACTTTAAGGAAGATAACAACAATATTCATGATACTCTAAGAACTCAAATCGAAATGCTACAACATGCAATAATATTACAGTTGGAAGAGAATAAGAAAATGCGAGAAACTATTTCCAAAATCAAACAATTTTTGGAAGACGGGTATCTACAAAAATTTGTTGAAAGTATACAAAAGGTAAAGAATTTTTCAATAAACACTCTGGAAAATTGATGGATAAGTACAACATTAATCACTATTCAACGTATAGCAGAATGAAAGCATCAATAGTATAACGATTTAATAGAACATTAAAAGGGATGATGTGGAAAGAATTTAGTTTTAATGGTACATACAATTGGCTTGATATCTACAAAGATCTCTTAGAATCATATAACAGAAGAGTTCATCGTACCATTAAAATGGCTCCAATTAAAGTCAACTCTTCAAATGAGAAAAAATAATTGAATACAGTATACAGCCATTTGAAAATGTATAAAATATCGATATTTAATGTTGGTGATCATGTGCGCATAAGCAAATATAAGCGTATTTTTGAAAAAGGTTATACTCCAAATTGGACAACAGAAATGTTCACAATTAAATCTATTCAAAATACATATCCCACAACATACATATTAGAAGATTATCGTGGAAATCCTAGTAAAGGTGGATTTTATGATGAATAATTTTTAAAACCAAGATTTCCTAATACATATCTAGTTGAAAAGATTATTAAAACCAGAGGAGCCAAAGCATTTGTTAAATGGTTAGGATATAGTAACGATCACAATTCTTGGATAAGTAAAGATGAAATATTATAGTTTAAACAATATGAGCAATTGTTATACATACATACTAAGTATTTAAGATTATAATGTAAATTTAAAATAAAAGAGATGAAATAAATATGTAAATCCTTTTGCTAAACAATTTTGTGTTGAACTTATTTATTCGTAATCAGACATTCGTAATGTCAATAACACTTACTCTAAGCTCCAACTCATCAGAGTTATCTGCTAATTACTTCCCACCTATTGATTTAAATGGGACATATGAGTGTGCTCTAACTGATTTTCATTCATATAATAGCATCCCAAATGTTGATGTCTACAACAATTTGTTTCATATAGGTGAAAATGTGATTGAAATACCAATTGGATCTTATGAGTTGAATGATATAGTTGATTATATAGAGGAACAATATAAACGCTGCAATCCAGAAAATAGAATTATTATAGAAGCCAATAACAATACAATGCAAGTTAAAGTCAACAGCTCTAAGGATGCAATATATTTGAATAAAGAAAATACAATTGGAAAACTCTTGGGATTCAATAGTAAAATCCTAACGCCAAACGTAGATCATTTTTCTGGTCTTCCAGTTAATATTTTCAAGGTGAATCTGTTGCGAATTGAAAGTAGTATCGCTATTAATACATATATGAATAATTCCAAGGCGCATACACTACATGAATTTCCGATTAATGTGCCTCCAGGCTATAAAATAGATGAGATACCTCGAAATCTCATCTATTTACCGGTGAACTCCAGAGAGATAAGTTCACTAGCTCTACGAGTAGTTGATCAGCACGGTGATTTAATTAATTTCTGAGGAGCGGAAATAACAATACGAATTCATTTAAGACCAACTAAATAATGCTAATATTCAACTCGAGTATATCACAGAATATAGCAACAACAACAACACCATCAGCATACGAACCTAAAATATTATCACGACCTAAACCACAATTAAAGAGGTCAATTCATAAAAAACTCTAACGACAGCAAATAAAAATTTTCTCAAGTCATTGAATTTTAAATTGAAGGCAAAATGAGTTCAATAATAAATGTCTTAGATAAACTCTTATCTGATGAAAATATAATCAAAAAGGACTATCATACATATGTGCCATACCTACAATCCTACAACAATAATTATGAAATTCGCATTTCAATTCAAAATCAAGATCTCTTGTAGATGAGAAAACCTCCACATCTACAGACAACTTTAAATTAAAAAACAACTTTGTTGCATATCTCTTTGATGAAATTCGTTATGAACTTAATGGTATTGAAATTGATCATACAAGATATTTAGGAGGCACAAGTACCATAAAAAATTTGGTTTCTTTATCACCAACGGAAAGCACTGGAATGCAGAATGCTGGCTGGAATAAAATTGATGATTTAAAACTTGTTAATGGATATTTTAACTTTTATGTACCCTTAAAAATTCTTTTGGGTTTCGCTGAAGACTACAACAAAGTTATACTAAATGGAAAACATGAATTGATACTCTTGCGTAATAAGAACGATGAAGATCTTGTACACTCGAGCGTTTCCACGGAAAAAGCAAAATTTTCAATTTCACTCATCTCATGGAGAATTCCACATGTACAATTATCTGATTTTAGCAAGTTGAATATGATAAAAATTATTAACAATGGTGCTTCTATACCGATGGCATTCCGTAGTTGGGACTGTCATGCGAATCCCCAGCTTAATACAGGAACAAGTCATATCTGGAATGTTAAATTAACTGCAAGTAGAGAACGACCCCATTTTGTATTGATTGCTTTTCAACAAGAAAATAAGTTTGTTCATTGTGACCTGACAAATGTAAAAGTACATTTAAATTCAGTATCATATCCATATGATGACCTAAATATCAAATTTAAGAATGAACGCTATGCAATTCTATATGATATGTATCTAAGATTTCAACAGAGCTATTACATGAGAGAACCTCAACCGCTTCTAACTGCTCAATAATTTAAAAATAATGCACCGATTATTGTAGTAGATGTCAGCCATCAAAACGAATCGCTCAATAACGGACCAATTGATATAAAAATTGAATTTGAAACAGGTACAAATATTGGCTCAAAGACATCAGCTTACTCCATTCTTATTCATGATCGCATAATTGAATATGTATCCATAAAAGGACAAGTCCGAAAAGTCTTATAAATTAAACAATATGGATGATAATATAGTTTGTATAGATATGCAAGGATTCAATAGCGATTCAAATGATTTCATCGCAAAAGAAGTGGCGATCGTTTTCAACAACAACAACAATGAAGCCATAAATTTCATTATAGAACCCCCCTTTGATTTTCAATGTCTATCGCCAAAGAAGCAAAAAGAAGTAAACTGGTTAACAAGGAACTATCTTCACCTAAAGTGGAACGATGTATCAGTCACATTTCAAAGCGTCTGCAAGTTTTTAATAGCTAATGTACGCTATTCTAAAATATATGTTAAAGGAGAAGAAAAGAGACAATGGCTAGAAAAAATACTTAAAAAAAGAGTTTTTAACATCGAGGACTTTTCAAATTATTATTATTATTATTATTATTATTATTATTATTATTATTATTATTATTATTATTATTATTATTATTATTATTATTATTATTATTATTATTATTATTATTGTCTTAAAGTTAACAATTTTAAAACTTTTTAATCACTTAAATATATTTAATAAAAATTAAATGCATAGAAAAAAAAATTAAAACAACTGTTTTTTTATTTCAAATACAACACAACTAAATGATGACTAATAAAATATTGTTATCAAATGATGACTCATTCTCAAAACATATCCAGCTGAATAAACAAAGCCATAAACATGATTCTGCAAAACAAATAATCAGACGGACATTTCAAATGATGACTCATTCTCAAAACATGTGCAGCTGAATAAACAAAGCAATAAACATGATTCTGTAGAACAAATATTTAAATTATTATCCCAAGAAATAAACAAGACGGACATTTGAAACGACATACACACATACTTAACAAATCTAGTGATAAGAAAAAAGAAACACACACACACAAACAAACTGCAACGCACCCACAGCACACATCCACACACCCCCATCCCCCACACATCCACGCACCCACAGCCATGCACAAAGTAAATGTAAACACAAGCACTACAAAAAATTATCAAGAACAAAAAAATAATAATAGCGACATAATAAACCCCGTAGGAACCCAAGTCGACTTTTTTCTGTCTACACTCTTTATTTCCACATATAATCTAAAACACTACCCAATCTCTCAATATGACCCCTTAAGAACCACATTGTCTATAGTAAGCCAATACTTTCAAGCTCCAAACTCACTACCCAATGTCTCAATATCATCCCATAAGAACTATCTAGTCTATACTCAATCAATTGTTCATAGCTCACTATCTCAACACAACCACAACCCACGAAGCAACGGAAAACATCCGGGGTCTATGGTAGGAATCGAACCCCACGACCTCTCTACCGACAGGCTAACATCGCTACCACTCACCCACAGAGACACCCATATCCGAAATTCATATAACATAAAACATTATCTATAATATAATTTCACACTAACACTCGTCATTAACTCAATAATAATTCATCAACATTTTTTTAACAACATTTTACCTACAGGGTACTTTCATTTTTTTCCCACGGGTATCAAATTACACTTTTGTTTATTTAACAATTAAAATTTCAAATTTTAATTACCCAAATTAAAAAATTTTAATTGCTCCCAGGACCCCAGTTCCTATCTACTGGTGATTTAAATTTACCCCAAATCGGTCGGCAGTTTTCAACTGAGAATGACTGTTATTTACCTGCAATATCTGATGAGCTTTGTGATGACGTATATAAAAATATAAATGTTCTCTGTCTACATTAAATAAATGGTGTTCAAAATGCTTTCGGTAAATTACTTGATTTAGTTTTGATTAACGATCCCAAGGAGTGTTCGGTAAATCGTGTTGACCCCATTACATTGCCAGAGGACCGATATCATCCTACTATTGAAATAAGCTGTAACATCCCTAATGTTTGTAGTGGCAAATATTCGACCAATATGGATAAACAATTCTGTTTTAAACGTGCTAATTACAATGACTTTAACAACCTTTTAGTTAATACTAATTGGCTTCAACTGTTAACTATCCCAAATGGTAAACCGAATTGTATTGATAAAATGGTAGATTGCTTTTACAAAACTATATCTGAATATATGAACCAATGCATTCTTAAAGTTTCTCCTCGTTCTACAAATGGACCACCTTGGAACTCTAGACAACTCTCCTCACTAAAAATATTTAAAAAATAAATACTTCAAAAAATACAAAAAAATTGGATCTGCTTTTTATTATGGAAAATATTCAGTTCTCCGTGCCGAATATAATCAGCTCAACAGTCAGATGTACAACAATTACTTAAATAACATAAAATCTAATTTTGTACGCGATCCCAAATCGTTCTTTAAGTTTGTTAACTCTAAAAGAAAATCTTCGAGCATCCCAAAAGTAATGAAATATTTAAGCTATGAGTCCAGCGATGATACGGTAATAAGTGACATGTTTGCTGATTTTTTTGCCTCTACATATTCTGATGCCCAATTTGATGTTTCTGTTGATTATCCTTACAAAATTAATGCAATTCACACAATATTAACGTCATCAATTGACACCTTACACATAATTAATTGCTTAAAAACTTTTAAATCAACCATCTTTAGTGGGCCTGGTGGCATTCCAAGTTGCATTTTAATTAACTGCGCATCTGCCATATATGTCCCATTATCTATAATATTTAATATTTCGTTGCAGTATGGGTATTTTTCAAAAATATGGAAAGAATCTTATATAGTCCCTTTATTCAAATCTGGTAATAAATCTAATATAAGTAATTACTGAGATATCGCCAAACTAAGTGATATACCTAAACTGTTTGAAAAATGTACAATCAACTTCCTGTTACATCAAGTTTCTTCATCATTTAAATCACTTCAACACGGATTTCGTAAAGGATTTTCTGCTATGACGAACATTCTTCATTTTACAACACTGGTCAATAGAGCTTTCACCAACGGCAGACACACCGACGCTATTTATACTGATTTCAGTAAAGGGTTTGACAAAGTCAACCATAATCTATTATTATTAAAACTAGATAAAATGGGATTTAACAGTAATTACTTGAACTGGATAAAATCATATCTTTTTCGCCGAACTCAATCTGTGAAATTTAAATCTGCAATTTCAAGAAGAATTTTTGTTAGTTCTGGTGTCCCCCAGGACAGCCACCTGGGACCAATATTGTTTCTACTGTTTATCAATGATTTGCCTGAGGCCATCAAATATTGTAACATGTTAATGTATGCTGATGACCAGGGCAACCAAAAATATTATATATCATATTTTTTGCTGGATGTGTTAAAAACATATAAGTGATATATCCATTTCAGAACTTTTTAAGAATTTTGGCATCGATTTGTTAGAGCATATTTTGCCCGTAAGGGCATATTTTAGCATATTTTACTTTTAAGACCATATTTTACTTTTAAGAGCGTTTTTGTAAAATTTTTGTCATCATGTACTATATTCTAGTTATTCTTAATGTGTAATTGAAAATTTTACAACCAGATGGCGTTCAACGAACCGACTACGGCGAACTGAACTCTCCACTAACATAACAAAGGCGAATTCACATCGAGATGATTATGCAAGCGAATTTACTACGGCGAACTGAATTTGGCACTAACATAACCTAAGCGGGTTGACAACCAGGTGGCCACCAAAACGAATTGGCTACGGCGAACTGAACTAGCCCATGACATTACCAAGGCGAATTTAAAACCATGTGGCGTTACTACGGCAGCAAAGCAAATTCGTAACAGGTAGGCTCGCCTTAATTCGGTTTGGAAAATAACCATTTTGTTTGTAAGAAATGTACTGAAAAGTATGGCAATAAAGCATTTGACATCCAAATTAGATCAAAAATACAAGCGGAGAAAATGGGCAAAATATAATCACCTGATCTGTCGAGGCCACCTGCTATGAGTTCGCCTTGGCATCTGATGTACATCGAGGCGAATTGATGTATGTATGAATGTGGGTGATTATTTTTGCTTGTATTTTTGATCTAGTTCGCTGTCAATGCTTTCTTGAAATATTTTTCAGTACATTTTTTGACACACAAAGGGAATATTTCCCAAACCGAATTCAGGTGAGTCTATGAGCGATCGGTTGTGTTTATTATGAGCTCTGTTTTAATAAAGATTTTAATAAGTCAATTGTGTTTAAAAATTCATTATATACACTAAAATGTTCAGAATTAAATTTTCTACATAAAACTTATATCTGAAAAAGAAAACAATTTAAAAGATAAATTAAACTTTAAAAAATCTTTAATGTGCATACATTTGTTAACAAGCAACAACAAATTAAGAAATATAAATAAACAAACAGAATAAATAGACAAACGAATAAAGCGAAACTCAACTAAAATCAAAACAGCAAAAATTCTGTGCTCATATTGAAACTTTATAACAACAATTATATTTACACATATTTAAATAACGAAATATTTTCTAATACAGGTAATTGTGGCCGAGTGTTGTACTTTTATTGATGTTTAAAATAATAAAGCCAAACATACATACATACATACTCTATCAAATACCTACATCACAATAAAATCAACTTTTATATTAAAAATAAAAACCAGTTCTTTCTCTCCAAACAATCCACAACTGAAAATACAAAACAATTACATACTTACTGTTATGTTTATAAAGTATTCAAAGAGACTGATTTATTTACGAGACAATAAATGACAATTCAAAGTGTAATTGTAATAGATTATAATTGACAATTCATATACAAGTTGAATACAGTTAAAGTGATGTATATACGTATAACTATATAAATTATATAGTAATGTTCACATTTATATCATTATCCTTCCCTTTTTTCGGAAATCTTCTGGGTTGAACGGAGCCACAGCCATACGGGTTCTTTGGCTTCTTCTAACTTCTGGTTCTGTAGCTTGCGGTGGAGTAGGGCTTCTTTCGGAAGATACTGTGGGCTGAGTTCCTTGTTGAGTGCTTGTAAAATCGTCTAAATCTACTTTTACAGGATGAAGAAAGGATTTGCTGGTTCGAGCGAATCATATCTAGGCTTTAGTTGATTTTGATGTCTTTTGCAAGTGTGAAAATCTGTTTTGACAATGTATACCATCTTCCCCATAACTTTTTCGATGGTTCCTTTAATCCACTTTGGTCCCCTTCCGAAGTTTCGAAGAAATACACGTTCATTAACTTTGTATTTGGATATCTTATTTTCTCTTCCTGTTTCTTCTTTTTGTGCATTGCTAGGCAATTGAGTTAAGAGTGTTCGTATTTTACGGCCATGAAGTAATTCAGATGGTGTTTTCCCTTCGGAGTTTGGCATAGAACGATAGGTCGATAAGTATTTCAACACAGCATCTTTAACTGGTAATCCGTCTTCAATATTTTTGGCTACTGCCGTTTTAAATGTACGTACAAAACGTTTCGCTAGTCCATTGGAGGCTGGATGGAAAGGTGCTGTTGTCAAGTGCTGTATACCATTAGCGAAGCAAAATTGTTTAAACTCTTCAGATGTAAGCTGTGGACCGTTGTCACTAACTAATACTTCTGGCAGTCCCTCAATAGAAAAAATTATGGATAATAGCGATATAGTAGCTGAAGACGTTGTTGATGACATTTGGCAAATAAATGGATATTTTAAATAAGCATCAACAAAAATTAGCCACATACTACCAAAAATGGGCCCAGCAAAGTCAATGTGTACTCTCTGCCATGGGCTCATAGCAGATGGCCAGTTGCTGTACACTTGCGCAGGACTTGATCCATGCAAACTGCAGACTTCACATGCAGCAGCCATTATTTCTCTTTATCCATACCTACCCACCAACAATGTTGTCTAGCTAACCTTTTAATTTTTATGATTCCCCAATGACCTTCGTGTAATAATTTTAAAATGTGTTTCTTGATAGTTGTAGGTATGACAGCGCGAGCGCAGCTTGATGATTCTAAAAATAGGACGTCGTTTATGACGATTAAACTGAATTTTCGATTGTAATAAGGTATTAAATTTTCCTCTGCAGATCCCATGAACTTTGGCCAGCCGTTCTCGACATATGATTTTACTTTGCTGAGTATTGGGTCTTTACAAGTATGTTCCTTAAGAATATCGATGTTAACTGGCGTTTTGCTTGTACCACTGAATTACAATATTCATTATTATCGAATTCTTTGTCAGAACCAATAGGTAGTCGCGACAATGCATCCGCGTTAGCATGTTCAGAACTGCGGCGATACCTAATTTGGTATGCCATTAGAATGATGTCCCAACGTTGAATCCTATGCGCTGTCATTATTGGCAATTGCTTGTTTGGACTAAAAAGTGTCACCAGTGGCTTATGATCCGTTAACAGTATGAACTTACGGACATAGAAATAGATATGGAAACGTTGCACCCCAAAAACAATGGACAAAGCCTCTTTTTCAATTTGGCTATATTTCTGTTGATGTTCATCAAATGTCTTTGATGCGAAAGCTATAGGGCGCTCTGTCCCATCCGGATACAAGTGAGAAATAACAGCACCCACTCCGTGCGATGAGGCATCTGTTGCCAGGACAATGGGCAAATGTCCTATGTATGTCCTAAATGTATGTATGTATGTATGTATGTATGTATGTATGTATGTATGTATGTATGTATGTATGTATGTATGTATGTATGTATGTATGTATGTATGTATGTATGTATGTATGTATGTATGTATGTATGTATGTATGTATGTATGTATGTATGTATGTATGTATGTATGTATGTATGTATGTATGTATGTATGTATGTATGTATGTATGTATGTATGTATGTATGTATGTATGTATGTATGTATGTATGTATGTATGTATGTATGTATGTATGTATGTATGTATGTATGTATGTATGTATGTATGTATGTATGTATGTATGTATGTATGTATGTATGTATGTATGTATGTATGTATGTATGTATGTATGTATGTATGTATGTATGTATGTATGTATGTATGTATGTATGTATGTATGTATGTATGTATGTATGTATGTATGTATGTATGTATGTATGTATGTATGTATGTATGTATGTATGTATGTATGTATGTATGTATGTATGTATGTATGTATGTATGTATGTATGTATGTATGTATGTATGTATGTATGTATGTATGTATGTATGTATGTATGTATGTATGTATGTATGTATGTATGTATGTATGTATGTATGTATGTATGTATGTATGTATGTATGTATGTATGTATGTATGTATGTATGTATGTATGTATGTATGTATGTATGTATGTATGTATGTATGTATGTATGTATGTATGTATGTATGTATGTATGTATGTATGTATGTATGTATGTATGTATGTATGTATGTATGTATGTATGTATGTATGTATGTATGTATGTATGTATGTATGTATGTATGTATGTATGTATGTATGTATGTATGTATGTATGTATGTATGTATGTATGTATGTATGTATGTATGTATGTATGTATGTATGTATGTATGTATGTATGTATGTATGTATGTATGTATGTATGTATGTATGTATGTATGTATGTATGTATGTATGTATGTATGTATGTATGTATGTATGTATGTATGTATGTATGTATGTATGTATGTATGTATGTATGTATGTATGTATGTATGTATGTATGTATGTATGTATGTATGTATGTATGTATGTATGTATGTATGTATGTATGTATGTATGTATGTATGTATGTATGTATGTATGTATGTATGTATGTATGTATGTATGTATGTATGTATGTATGTATGTATGTATGTATGTATGTATGTATGTATGTATGTATGTATGTATGTATGTATGTATGTATGTATGTATGTATGTATGTATGTATGTATGTATGTATGTATGTATGTATGTATGTATGTATGTATGTATGTATGTATGTATGTATGTATGTATGTATGTATGTATGTATGTATGTATGTATGTATGTATGTATGTATGTATGTATGTATGTATGTATGTATGTATGTATGTATGTATGTATGTATGTATGTATGTATGTATGTATGTATGTATGTATGTATGTATGTATGTATGTATGTATGTATGTATGTATGTATGTATGTATGTATGTATGTATGTATGTATGTATGTATGTATGTATGTATGTATGTATGTATGTATGTATGTATGTATGTATGTATGTATGTATGTATGTATGTATGTATGTATGTATGTATGTATGTATGTATGTATGTATGTATGTATGTATGTATGTATGTATGTATGTATGTATGTATGTATGTATGTATGTATGTATGTATGTATGTATGTATGTATGTATGTATGTATGTATGTATGTATGTATGTATGTATGTATGTATGTATGTATGTATGTATGTATGTATGTATGTATGTATGTATGTATGTATGTATGTATGTATGTATGTATGTATGTATGTATGTATGTATGTATGTATGTATGTATGTATGTATGTATGTATGTATGTATGTATGTATGTATGTATGTATGTATGTATGTATGTATGTATGTATGTATGTATGTATGTATGTATGTATGTATGTATGTATGTATGTATGTATGTATGTATGTATGTATGTATGTATGTATGTATGTATGTATGTATGTATGTATGTATGTATGTATGTATGTATGTATGTATGTATGTATGTATGTATGTATGTATGTATGTATGTATGTATGTATGTATGTATGTATGTATGTATGTATGTATGTATGTATGTATGTATGTATGTATGTATGTATGTATGTATGTATGTATGTATGTATGTATGTATGTATGTATGTATGTATGTATGTATGTATGTATGTATGTATGTATGTATGTATGTATGTATGTATGTATGTATGTATGTATGTATGTATGTATGTATGTATGTATGTATGTATGTATGTATGTATGTATGTATGTATGTATGTATGTATGTATGTATGTATGTATGTATGTATGTATGTATGTATGTATGTATGTATGTATGTATGTATGTATGTATGTATGTATGTATGTATGTATGTATGTATGTATGTATGTATGTATGTATGTATGTATGTATGTATGTATGTATGTATGTATGTATGTATGTATGTATGTATGTATGTATGTATGTATGTATGTATGTATGTATGTATGTATGTATGTATGTATGTATGTATGTATGTATGTATGTATGTATGTATGTATGTATGTATGTATGTATGTATGTATGTATGTATGTATGTATGTATGTTTTTTTTTTTTTTTTTTTTTTTTTTTATTTGTGGGATGAAAATCATCGAAAGACTCTGGCAGTGGTGGTGTTTGCCAGAAGTGCGAGATTTTAACACGCTAAAAACACCCCTTCACACTGACCCAAATGCTCCCCGTGGTACTACCGCAAGGCTATACGTCTCGGGGTGGGAAAGGTCCTAGACCCTAAATCTAAACTACATGGATTCTTCTGCGAATCTCTTCTAACCTACGAAGTTCCAACAGAACCAATTTTATAAAATTACATACATACGTCCAGTTATACAAAGATTCCAACATGATTGGAACGATGTTGTCCGGCCTAATCCTACGGCCTAAGACTACTTCTAAATACGCTGTACCACTATCAAATCGTGGACAGATGAAGAACACATGTTCGGCATCTTCCACGACATTGCCACCACAACTCGGACAAAACGGAACACTGTCATGTCCGAAACGGTACAAGTACGACCTAAAACAACCATGTCCAGTCAAAAACTGTGTAATGTAGAAGTTCAAGTCGCCGTGTCTTCTTGATAACCATACCCTAATGTCAGGTATCAGTAAGTAAGTCCATCTTCCCTTGTCAGTCGCTGTCCATCGTTCTTGCCACTTCCGTAGACACATATCAGTCACACCATTCGTACTGTCCGAAACGGCTTCTAGCTCGATGGGTATCATGCCGGCAATGACAAAGGCGGCCTCGTCCGATACAGTTCGGAATGCGCTACATACTCGCAGGGCGGCCAGCCTATACACAGGGGATATCAGATTCACATATGTAGAGTATTTCAGTGAGCCTGACCATATAGGGGATGCATATAAGATAATGCTTCTTACTACACTGGTTAGCAATCTCCTCTGCAGATATTTTGGACCTCTTGTATTCGGCATGATCCGGCATAGCGCTGAGCAGGTTTTTGATGCCTTAGAACCTATATACTTCAAGTGCTCATGAAAAGACAGACGAGTGTCAATCATGACTCCAAGGTATTTTAAACATTCCTTGGATTCTATGCTACACGTGCCAATATTTAGCCTAATGGTTTCCCTATTTTTCCGACTACTAATCAGAATCGCTTCTGTTTTATGGTCAGCTAGAGCTAGACCCATTGATCTCAACCAAGACCTTACGATCTGAATACTGGCGTTTGCAATGGTTTCCGCCTCTAGTAACTCTTTTGCTTCACATACTAACGCTATGTCGTCTGCGAATCCAACTATCTTTACCTTCTCCGGCAGGTTTAACCTTAATACTCCATCGTACATGACGTTCCACAGTAGTGGACCAAGTACTGATCCTTGAGGCACCCCACCAATGATCTTTCGTCTTCTAGTACCCTTATCAGTATCATAAACTAGCTCTCTATTTCGGAAATAGTCCTGTATAATTGCCAGTAGATATCCTGGGATGTCTAAACTGGCTAAGGCATCAACAATATGCTCCCAGTTTGCCGTGTTGAAGGCATTCTTTACGTCTATCGTTACAACTACACAATACTCTTTTGCTCCATTTCTCCACCTCTTCCCTTGGATAGCCTGAGCAGCAGTTTCTACTACAACTTTGATAGCATCTACTGTTGACCTTGCTTTCCTGAAGCCAAATTGGTTATCTGATAAACCGCGGTTAGCTTCAACACAACTTTCCAATCTTCTACAGATTATACTTTCTAGCAATTTCCCACTTGTATCTATCATACACAGCGTCCTATAAGAGGAAGGGTCGTCTGGTGGCTTATTATCCTTAGGTAACAATACTAACTTTTGTCTCTTCCACATTGTTGGAAAAATGCCCTGGCTCAAGCATGCGCTTATTACTTTCAAAAAATAGTCAGGATGGAGTTTAACAGCTTCTTTTAGTATCATATTCGGAATGCAGTCTAAACCTGGTGCCTTCTTGTCTTTAAATTTTGAGACAGCACCTTCTATCTCGGCAATCGTAACCGGAGGAATGTCGAAAAATTCAGCCGGGTAGCTGTGTTGCCATGTCGGAGTTTCCTGTTGGGGAAAGAGATGATCTACAATTCCCTTGAGGAGAGGCTCTTCTCTTGGCGGCGATGGACCAAGACATTTAAGTTTCTTGGTTACCAATTTATATGCAAAGCCCCAAGGACTACTATCTACTTCATCACAAACATTAAGAAAACACCTACGCTTGCTCCTACGAATTGCAATCTTCAACGCTTTCCTTTTATCCTTATATATTTGATGGTGTACACTATTCTCTAACCTACCTCTCGTTCGTGTATACTGCCTTCGGGCACTTATACACTCCGATCGCAAGCTAGCAATTTCATCATTCCACCAGTACACCGGGGGCTTATTTGGTGACCTTTTACGCTTTATCATAGCTACGTTACAGGCATTAGTGATATGACTTACTAATTGCACTGCCATATCTTCAGCTGAACCACTCAGTTCCATGTTCTCCATACAAGCTGCGAAGATATCCTTATCAAAGGTATTTACCTTCCATCCTGTCAAACCTCGTGCTTGTGCAATCACACGGGGCTGTTCATCTTGTACATCTATGATTATAGCGCTATGATCGCTATGAGTATAGATGTCGGATATTCTCCAGGTAACTTGGCTTGTGATGCTGCTACTGACAAATGTAATGTCAATTACCGATCCAGCATCACCCCTTCTGAAAGTTTGTTCAACTCCATTATTAATGAGTACAACACCCAATACAGAAAAGGCTTCCAAGAGTACTCTACCTCTTGTGTTTGTCAAGGGGCAGCCCCATTCAACAGCCCACGCATTGAAGTTACCCGCTATTATGACAGGATTTCTTGTAACTGCATCTGTTACTATATTGTCAACTATTACTCGAAAGTCCTCTATAGAATACCTAGGGGGAATATAGCAACTGTATAGTGTGATGCCAGAGACAGTGGCTCGGGCATATCCACATTCTGATGTTATTTTATCTCGTATTGTTAGCGTGCTGGTGTTCCATATCGCCGATGTGTCCGTATTATCGGAAACCCAATTTACAGATCCCATGTTCCGATATGGCTCACTCAGCACAGCGACATCTACATTTAAATCTCGAACGCTTTGCTTAAGAAGCTCTTGAGCTGCCTGGCAATGGTTGAGATTTAACTGTAATATACGCATTTTGATGCCTTAAGTTTTGCTTTAAACCCTAAGTTTCTGTAGAGCTCTTCTGTAGTATGGACAAACTGCACATCCGGTGACATGGTCACTAGCGGTGTTTGTTCCATTCCTACAAAGCAAGCACGACGGTTTATTGGAACAAGTTCCAATTTTGTGGCCAGTTTTGCCACACCGTAAGCAGTTTTTAGAAAGGTCCTGCCCCCTACAGTTTGCTTCTCTATGTCCATAATCAAGACATTTATAGCACCTTCTTGGTGTTACCTTTTCGCGTATTCTGCAAACAACCCAACCAATACGTATCTTCGCCATCTCTATAAGACGGCAAGCTAAGACAGCACTTACGCCAATGGTGGCAGTTTGCGTTCCTCCGTACGCTCTCCTTAACGATTTAACTGCAGCAGGCTGCAGGGATTTAAAATCGGATTCTCTAATGAGGGCTTCATAGACGTCCTCCTTTGTGGTTACCTCATCTATATCTCTAATCTCGATCCTAATCTCATGGGATAGTGCTCTAACTTCTGCGACCTCACCTAATACCTCTTCTACCGTCGACCTGAACTCACTTGTATTCTGATGCGAGGGTTTACTCAACTCTAACAATAATTCACCTTTCTCAGTCTTCCTGATATTTTTTACGTTTTGACCCAGATTATCCAGCTTAGGGTCTTTCTTCACTTGTCTGAGAATATCAGCATAGGAAGCATCCCCACAAGTTTTAATAATCAAAGCATCTGGTCGTATTGTCTTTTTTCTATTTCTAGCTCTTGGACCAACTTTAACCCAGTCAGGATCTTTAACATTCGGATCTTGTTTACCAGCCGTGTTTATACCTGTCTCCCTGGAGACAGCATTTTCACTTTTCTTCAATGCCCTATTGGGGGTCGTGCCCTTCTTCCTCTTAGATTTGTTACCCTTTGGGCTAAGAATATTATCATCTCTTCTGCGCTTTGGGGTTCCACCTATCACAAGGTTTACCCTTGCCGGTTCGTCTGTCTGCGTTTCTCTGCTAGTCCGCGATTTCTTGTCACTACTAACACCTTTGCTACTCAATTCATCTGAAACCTGCATATACAACGCCTGTATCTCACGGGACATTGTCACTATGTCCCTGTGCACGTTTGAGCGTGTCTTCAGAAAATCTAACAACTCTCCTATTTTCACTCCTAATCTCTTCACACTGTTACTGTGGCCCTCATTACTATTGTCGACGGTATTTGACACTGGAACAGGTCTACTACTAACTGCTGTAGGAGGCGATCTCGTGATCGCCGACTTCCTTGCAAATGGGTTTTCAACATCTCCCATATTTAACTCATTGTTACTTCGGTTTTTATTTTCAAAATTCATTCTAATGGGTCCAAACTCAAAGCCGCTATCTCCGTTCGATGTGCAGTGACGTTAAGACCCCATGGGTCCCTTTGCAAGCAGTGAGGTCCATGCGAGGGTTGACGAAAAGATCTTATGGATCATCCCGCCAGAGCCAGATCCGTGCTAACCGGGGAACGACATCCGAACCTGCACCAACAACCTAATGATGACGAACTTCAAACGTACTTTGAGACTTGCCAAGTTTTAATAGGACGGAGGCAGTTGTGGCATTAGCCTGAGAGCCATTTCTGTAAAATTTCACTCCTACATACTCAAGTCCCAGAATACCACAACCGTCAGCCCAGGGTTCTAACAATTCAAATTCGTATGTCCAGAAATGCCATAATTAAGACCGTGCTGGACTTGATCTTAATGCTTTTCAGCGGTGCGGAATCACAGGTTTTTTAAGGATTTCTACCTAGAATGCCTTCAAACCTGTGATAACTCAGGGCCCGCGGGGTCGTCAATCCCGTTATCCTCATAAGAAGATACCCTTGCGGGAATGTATGTATGTATGTATGTATGTATGTATGTATGTATGTATGTATGTATGTATGTATGTATGTATGTATGTATGTATGTATGTATGTATGTATGTATGTATGTATGTATGTATGTATGTATGTATGTATGTATGTATGTATGTATGTATGTATGTATGTATGTATGTATGTATGTATGTATGTATGTATGTATGTATGTATGTATGTATGTATGTATGTATGTATGTATGTATGTATGTATGTATGTATGTATGTATGTATGTATGTATGTATGTATGTATGTATGTATGTATGTATGTATGTATGTATGTATGTATGTATGTATGTATGTATGTATGTATGTATGTATGTATGTATGTATGTATGTATGTATGTATGTATGTATGTATGTATGTATGTATGTATGTATGTATGTATGTATGTATGTATGTATGTATGTATGTATGTATGTATGTATGTATGTATGTATGTATGTATGTATGTATGTATGTATGTATGTATGTATGTATGTATGTATGTATGTATGTATGTATGTATGTATGTATGTATGTATGTATGTATGTATGTATGTATGTATGTATGTATGTATGTATGTATGTATGTATGTATGTATGTATGTATGTATGTATGTATGTATGTATGTATGTATGTATGTATGTATGTATGTATGTATGTATGTATGTATGTATGTATGTATGTATGTATGTATGTATGTATGTATGTATGTATGTATGTATGTATGTATGTATGTATGTATGTATGTATGTATGTATGTATGTATGTATGTATGTATGTATGTATGTATGTATGTATGTATGTATGTATGTATGTATGTATGTATGTATGTATGTATGTATGTATGTATGTATGTATGTATGTATGTATGTATGTATGTATGTATGTATGTATGTATGTATGTATGTATGTATGTATGTATGTATGTATGTATGTATGTATGTATGTATGTATGTATGTATGTATGTATGTATGTATGTATGTATGTATGTATGTATGTATGTATGTATGTATGTATGTATGTATGTATGTATGTATGTATGTATGTATGTATGTATGTATGTATGTATGTATGTATGTATGTATGTATGTATGTATGTATGTATGTATGTATGTATGTATGTATGTATGTATGTATGTATGTATGTATGTATGTATGTATGTATGTATGTATGTATGTATGTATGTATGTATGTATGTATGTATGTATGTATGTATGTATGTATGTATGTATGTATGTATGTATGTATGTATGTATGTATGTATGTATGTATGTATGTATGTATGTATGTATGTATGTATGTATGTATGTATGTATGTATGTATGTATGTATGTATGTATGTATGTATGTATGTATGTATGTATGTATGTATGTATGTATGTATGTATGTATGTATGTATGTATGTATGTATGTATGTATGTATGTATGTATGTATGTATGTATGTATGTATGTATGTATGTATGTATGTATGTATGTATGTATGTATGTATGTATGTATGTATGTATGTATGTATGTATGTATGTATGTATGTATGTATGTATGTATGTATGTATGTATGTATGTATGTATGTATGTATGTATGTATGTATGTATGTATGTATGTATGTATGTATGTATGTATGTATGTATGTATGTATGTATGTATGTATGTATGTATGTATGTATGTATGTATGTATGTATGTATGTATGTATGTATGTATGTATGTATGTATGTATGTATGTATGTATGTATGTATGTATGTATGTATGTATGTATGTATGTATGTATGTATGTATGTATGTATGTATGTATGTATGTATGTATGTATGTATGTATGTATGTATGTATGTATGTATGTATGTATGTATGTATGTATGTATGTATGTATGTATGTATGTATGTATGTATGTATGTATG